>JADRCH010000134.1:1260232-1427810 GCA_019843965.1 Rhynchomys soricoides
ATTATTATTATTATTATTATTATTATTATTATTATTATTATTATTATTCAGACAAAGTCTTACTACATAGACCAAGCCACCTTGAACTCATAGAGATACACCTTCTCTGCATCCCAAGTGCTGGAATTAAAAGGCATGTACCACAACGTTTGGCTAAGAAATTTATTTTTCAACAATAATTTGTCATACATCAAATTTTACACTTTGGGGGCTGGAGAGATGGCTCA
Organism: Rhynchomys soricoides; assembly: GCA_019843965.1. Classification (NCBI taxonomy): domain Eukaryota; kingdom Metazoa; phylum Chordata; class Mammalia; order Rodentia; family Muridae; genus Rhynchomys; species Rhynchomys soricoides. The sequence goes on from JADRCH010000134.1 coordinate 1,260,460, forward strand.
GTGGTTAAGAGCACTGGCTGCTTTTCCAAAGGTCCTGAGTTCTATTCCCTGCAACCACATGGTGGCTCACAACCACCTGTAATGGGATCTAATGCCCACTTCTGGTGTGTCTGAGGACAGCGACAGTGTACTCATATATATACTCATATATATTTATAAAATAAATAAACAAATCTTTAAAAAATTGATTTTATACTTTGTTAAAGATAAAAGCAATGTTGTATAGTAACAATATGGGTTTGCTTGCTCATTTGTACAGAAGAATTAATTTTAGCCAGGCAGTGGTGGCATACACCTTTTCTCACAGAACTCAGGAGGCAGAAACAGCCAGATCTCTGTGAATTTGAGATCAGCCTGATCTATAGAATGAGTACCAGTACAGCCAGGGCAGCACAGAGAAACCCTGTCTCAAACAAACACACAGACAAAACAAGCAAACAAAACCATTCTGTTTCTACAAGAGTATACAGCTTTGTATATGTAGTAAAACCACCACAGTCAACAATATCCACTGTCAGCCAAGGTGTTTCAGGCAGCGTCCACCCATGCGTGGGGTGATGGCTCATGCTGTACAAAGTGCACACACTGCGTGTCCAGAACCAAGTCTGTAGTGAAAACTTCTAGGTGACAGAAAGGGCTAGAACAGCTGGAAGAACTCAGAGTTGTTGCAGAGTTGATTTTGAACTGGTATTTGTTTGTTGTACATTCAGAAATCCTTTATTGTTGCCAAATATTTTGAGATCCCCACACTGTATTACAATATTTATATGGGGTCTGTCATGTAGTTCAAAAGGCTGTGAATTTAATTATTTTCTCTCTTTTGTAAAGTCTTTTAAAAAACAGAAAGAAGGAATTAAAAGGAAGTAGAGAGAGAAGGGAGGAAGGAAGGACAAACCCACACATAGCGTGCTTCTACTCTAGGCCAGAGGCTGGCAAGCCATGCATGATGTATGAGTCAAATACAGCTTGTTGTATGGTTGGCCTTGGTGTTCCTTTTGATTTATTTATTTATTCTTTCAATTGATGTTCTTTCCTGTTTCTTTCTTTGTTTCTTCCTTCCTTTTTTTTTTTTTTTAATTTTTTCTGAGACAGGGTTTCTCTGTGTAGCCCTGGCTGTCCTGGAACTCACTCTGTAGACCAGGCTGGCCTCGAACTCAGATATCCACCTGCCTCTGCCTCCCAAGTGCTGGGATTAAAGGCGTGCGCTGCCGGGCAGGGGTATAGCCTGGGCTACAGAGTGAGTTCCAGGACAGCCAGGGCTACACAGAGAAACCCTGTCTTGAAAAAACCAAAAAGAATTGGGAGGACAGCAGGTCAATACCACATCAGCCTCAAGTTTTTCTTAGCCCTTTTATACTTCACAGTATGACGGGAAACAAAGCCACAAGCTAACAAAAACAATTTGCTGAACTATACACAGGGCATCTCTTCCCTTCCAAATGCCTCCATGTTCCTTCCACAAAGTCAATGGAATCTTCAGCCTCTTGCCTCAAGTGCACCTCCTCTTATCGTTCCATGCCTCAGCAGATCAGGAAATCTAACAACAGACCCTGACTTGCTTTGACTTTGCCTGGCAGGCAGACTTTTCTCTTTTTTCTTCTCTGCTTCAGGGAAGCAGCAAACAGCTCCCAACACATACATGTATGAAATACTATCTCTCTCTTGAGTAACTCATTAAGAAAATCCTCTGCTGTACAAGTGGAACCCCACAGACCTGTGCACATTATCTTAGAACACCAGTGACAAAGCAACTAGAGCATCTAGGTGTGGCAGGGGCCACTCTGCCACTGAATTATATCCCCAGTCCCATCTCTCACCCTCTGGTCTACATATACGTTAGAGGACTTGGGTGCTTAACACTCTTGCTCCAGGTCCAATTAGCCTGATGTTTTCAATACACTGAACCAGTATGGTGCTCTGTACAAGAGATCGAGGTTACTGAAGACCATATAATGACCATGGCAAGAAAGTTAAAACAGCTTTGGGCTGGGGTATAACACAATGATAAATCATTGTCTAACATGAACATTTAAATCCCAGTCCTGCATTTATATAAATAAAATAAACTTGGGAAAAGATAGCAATGGACAGTAAACAGTGCACGGTAGAAAGTATGTTCTTTTAGTTGGTTTTAGTTTTGGTTTCAGAGAAATGGTAGCTGAAATTAGCTTTGAACTGCAAATGTCTGTGCTTCAGCTTCCTGAATCCTGGGGTTGTAGGCTCCTGCTACCATACACAGTTGACAGGATGCCTTTGAGTCTTACTTTCTACATAGTTGCACAATTGCTGGAAGCTCTGTTCACATGCTGCCTGTGTTCAGACTTCAAAACATTCACTGAAGCGTAGTGTCAAGAAAGGCTTGAGATGCGCTCTTGCCAAGAGGTGGGCTCTGAGTCATAGATGAATCATTCCATGTGAGTAAATTCCCACTCCTATTGCTTTGTTTTCCAACTCAGCTCTGACACCCTCAACCTATATTCCTTCAGAGTCTGTGGGGACATGTTAGCCAGGCTTTCGAAGCTTTTGTGTTGCAATTATTTTCTCTGTTCATTGACCTCCAACATGTTCTCTGGCATGTGTGTATCTCTGTACACAAATAATAAATAAAGGTAGATATAAAAGGAAAAATTTAAGGAAAGGAAGGAAAACGGAAGAGGAAAATAATTTGCATAAAAGGGACAAAGTTGTCATTATTTGATTATGATATAATAATCTCTCTGGGGCTGGAGAGATGGCTCAGAGGTTAAGAGCACTGACTGCTCTTCCAGAGGTCCTGAGTTCAATCCCTAGCACCCACATGGTGGCTCACAACCGTCTGTAATGGGATCTGGTGCCCTTTTCTGGTGTGTCTGAGGACAGCTACAATGTATTCATATACATAAAATAAAATAAATCTTTTAAAAAAATAATCTACCTAGAAATCATCAGCAGACATCATTAGAACAAGTAAGATATAGCAGCAAGTCTATTAAATACTTCTGATGTAGTAGCACATATTTTTAATCCCAGTACTTGGGGCTCAGAGGTAGATGGATGTCTATGAATTTGAAGCCAGCCTGGTCTATGTAGAGAGTTCCTCACAGTAAGACCCTGTCTCAAAAATAAACAAATAAATAAAATAAATAAATAAGATAATGATAAGATATTCAAAAAGTCACATGCTTTACTCCCAGAACTCAAGGCCAACCTGGTCTACATTGGCCATCCAGAACTAGTGAGAGCCTCTGTGTGTGTGTGTGTGTGTGTGTGTGTGTGTGTATGTGGTGGTGTTGTTGGGGGCAGGGTGCAGTTAAAAACAAATCCTATACTGGAAAAAAGTTTGATACTTGAAATATACAAAGAACTTTTAAAATTCGTAAGTATTAGAAAGACAACTAAAACCGGGCAGTGGTGGCACACGCCTTTAATCCCAGCACTTGGAGGGCAGAGGAAGGCAGATTTCTGAGTTTGAGGCCAGCCTGGGCTACAGAGTGAGTTCCAGGACAGCCAGGGCTACACAGAAAAACCCTATGTAGAAAAACCAAAAAAAAAAGAAAGAAAGAAAGAAAGATAACTAAAAGTGGGCCAAGTAGTATGGTGGCACATGCCTGTAACCCCATCACTCAGAAGATAAACAGAAGAGGAATAGATTTTAAGACTAGCCTCTGATATATAGTACATTTGAAGTTAGCTTGGAGTCTTATCCAGTGATCTAATGCTATGAAGAAACACGATCACCAAGGCCATTCTTATAAGGGAAAACATTTAATTGAGAGAGTTAGTTCATTGTCATCATGGCAAGGAGCATGGGGTATACCCTGGTGCAGGAGAAGTTCTACATGGAGCTGAGAGTTCTACATCCAGATCTGCAGGCAGCAGGGGGAAAGACTGAGCCCGACTCCCAGTGATACATACTTCCTCCAACAAGACTAAACCACCTCATCTTTCTATTCCTTTCAAATACTGCCATTGCTTGGTGACGAAGCATTCAAATATATGAGCATATCAGGGCCATTCTTACTCAAACCACCACACCTGGGTTACATGAGACCCTGTCTAAAAACGGGAGTTGTGGGTTCGAAACAGATAGCTACCAGGAAGACTTACAGGTAGTGCTGTGGTTTGAATGTTTGGACCCCTCCAAATTAATGTTATTATTTCAATTTTATTGCACTTTATTTAGTGTGTGTGTGTGTGTGTGTGTGTGTGTGTGTGTGTACACATTCCGAAGTCAGAGGACAGTTTGTAATAGTTGGCTTTCTCTTTCCGCCATGCAGAGTCTGGAGACTGATGGATGTCTCCTGGAGGTCTTACTAGCTAAGTCATCTCACCAGTGACCCCAGTGATAATATGAGGGTTGACTTGGAAGGAATTGATGGGCTTATAGATAAACTAGATGAAAGGGCTTTGTAGCACAGTGGAAAGATATGCACACAGGGGTTACTAGAGGGCAGTATTTCAGAAGGTAAAGTTCATGGGTATCCGTGGAGTGTGTGTGTGTGTGTGTGTGTGTGTGTGTTCCATTGTCTTGTGCATGTACTTATATGTGTCTGTGTGTGAGGGTCTGAAGTTGATATTCAGAGTCTTCTTTAACTTTTCTCCACTTTTATTTATCAGTGGAGAGTCTCTCACTGAATCTGGACCTCTGCATTTGCAGCTGCTGCTGTAGCTACCCTGCCTGCCCAAGGTTCCAGGGTGCTGTCAAGCCAACCTTGCTTTTATGTGGGTTCTGGGGATCTAAACTCTGTTCTTCATGCTTGCTTAGTGTTTTACCTACTGAGCCATTTCCCCATCGCTCAAGGGTCTTTCATATATCTTTTAGGTAGTCCTTCAAGTCCTTTTGGGTCTAGTTGTAGTGACTAATCTGTGCAGTCTGCCAACCACCTACCGTCCTTCAGGCGCAACTTGGCAGCACCCCATTTCACACCTGTATTTATCTCTGCCATCTTGCTCCAAGATGTCTCTGTTATGCATCTCTGGATTCCTGTGGCCACCTGTTGGGGAACTTAGCATGTCATAGTTCAGAAGTGTTTAGTCAGGTTTAGCCCCAAGGGGGTGACCCTTATCAATATAACAGGAGTAGACAGATAAATGTTTCTTTATCCTTTCTCTAAATAGAAAGTCTTGAGATGCATTTCCAATAATTCTTAAGGAAGTCTCATAAGATCTAGTACCTAATTATTCAAACAATGGCTGAATACCAAGCCCTCTTTGAATTGTCTTCTCCCCATTCTTTGATCACTCCCAGATTGTCCTTCACTTTTGTCCCTCATCACTCTCTTGAGTCAGGGTGTCACTTATGTAGAACAGGCTGGCCTAGAACTTAAGAGAGATCCAGTTGTCTCGGCCTCTTGAATGCTTGGGTTAGCGGTGTGCCACCATGCCTGACCATCACTTTTGTATTCTGAGTCTTTGTTTCAGTTCCTATTGAAGTAATCTCAGATAGAAAATGTCATTACATAAGATGGTATTGGAAGTACACTGAGAAATGAGTTCTGACAATACCTTTATGTGATAAGGGGTATTCACACCTATTCATAACTTAAAAAGACAAAAAAAAAAAAAAACCCCAAAAAACAAATAACAGTTAGGAGCCAGGCAATGGTGGCACAATCCTTTAATCACAGCACCTGGGAGGCAGAGGCAGGCGGATTTCTGAGTTCGAGGACAGCCTGGTCTACACAGTGAGCTCCAGGACAGCCAGGGCTATACAGAGAAACCCTGTCTCGAAAAAAAAAAAAACACCCAAAGCCAAACAAACAAAAAAACAAAAACAAAACAAAACAACAACAACAAAGAGTTAGGGGCTGGGGATGTAGTTTAGGTGGTAGAATGCTTGCTTAGCAGGCAGAAACTTTGATCCCCAGAGTCAAATAAATTGATTGTGATTGAATTAATTAATTTTTGTGTTGTTGAAATGAGAGACTGGAAAGAAGGTGATGTAAGGAAAGAAGCCTTTGCTTTGGCTATTGTCCATTGCAGAGTGGAGGCATCATGACAGCTAGAAGGAAGCTGCTCACACCGCCGAACTTCAGGGCATCAAACAGACACAAAAACTGCCCCACAAGCCCCCCTCCCCTCATCCCCACCACCACCCCGTCTCCAGTGACATACTTTCTACAGCAAGGCTGCACCTCATAAACCTCCCCAAACGGTGCCACCAACTGGAGGCCAAGTGTTCAAATGCCCGAGACTACTGTGACCGTTTCTCATTCTGACTACATAATGATATTCAGCACTCTGAAGATAAAGGTAGAAAATTCAAGGTCATTCATCAGTACTGATGGATGTAGGGTCAGTCTGGTCTATGTGCAAACCTGCTTCAAAAATTAATAACACAACAAAACAACCAAAAAAAAACCCAGCAACAACAACAAAACAAAAACCAAAAAACCATGAAACCAAACCTGGAAGTATTTCACTGAACTGTAAGCAACCCAACTGCTTATTTGGACAATGCATCATGTTCATAAAGAGAGATAAGGCAACTCACTCAGCCCTGGGACACCCACAATATCCAACATGTAATTACCTGACTTTCTCAATGCTTAGAAGGCAGAGGCAGGAGGATCACTAGTTTGAGGGCAGCCATGTTACATAATGAATTTGAATCAGCCTGAGTAACTTAGCAAGACCTTGTCTGGAAACCAAAACAAAACTATAAAGAATAAACACCATTAACAGCAACGAAATGCCAGATGGAGCAAGAAAGCTGCAAGGTGGGGAGGTACAAGATGAATAATTTGAGAATCGAGAAGACATCACTTCAGCCACTACACACATTAGAACCATAAGAAGTAAATACAGTGTGTGGTCTTTTTTGTTTGTTGTGTTTTGAGGGTCTTTTTGTTTTTGTTTGTTTGTTTTTTTGAGACAGGGTATGCAGCCTGGCAGTCCTGGAACTTGATAGGTAGAGTAGGCTGGTTCTTAAACTCACAGAGATCTGACTACCTCTGCCTTCTAAGTGCTGGAATTTAAAGCAGAAAATCAAAATATTCTTATTCCACGAGAATTTAAATTTATAATCAAGTATGGTAGTACATTCCCATAATCCCAGTACTTGTGGGGTTGAGCAGGATTACAAATTTAAGGACAATATATGCCACATGGAGAACTGAATTCTTGCCCTCTTCAAGAACATAAAGTCCTAACCACTGAGTCATTTCTACAGTCCCATTGCTCCTTTTTGAGACAGGTTCAAATGTTGTAGTTCAGGCTTGCCTGAAGCTCAGTATATAGTTTCAGTTAGATTTTAATTGGAAATTGATTTGATTTCTAACCGGAAAATGATTTGAGATGTATGACTGTGGTTCTCAATATTTTCTATTGCTGCAACCCTTCAATATAGTTACTTATGTTTTGATGATTCCCAACTGTAAGAGTAGCATTTTCTTTTCTTTTTTTTCTTTTTTGGTTTTTTTCGAGACAGGGTTTCTCTGTGTAGCCCTGGCTGTCCTGGAACTCACTCTGTAGACCAGGCTGGCCTCGAACTCAGAAATCTACCTGCTTCTGCCTCCCAAGTGCTGGGATTAAAGGCGTGCGCCACTACTGCCTGGCAAGAGTAGCATTTTTATTGCTACTTTATAACTGCAATTTTGCTACTGTTATGAATTGTTCTGTAAATATCTGATATAGAGGATTGCTGATATTCAACATCTGGGAACGGGTCATTTGACCCCAAAGGGGTCACGACATACAGATGAGAACCACTGAATTAGAGGTCTGAATACTCGTACTTGGGAAGGGAAGTTTTCATGGATATTATGCATTTATTCTGAATTTAGAAATAATTTATATAATGACGAAGCTGAGATTTGAACACTCATTAATAAGACACAACTTCAGTACATAGGATAAAGTCTCGCACAATGAGATTAGTGAATCAAAGTGGAGCAGTTTTTATGGCATTTAGAAATCCATCTCAAATCATTGTTGAGATAGTTCCATCTGCCAGACTGATGCAGGGTATTGCAACAAGTTCAAGCCAGCTTGGGCAACATCGGAAGCCTGTCTCAAAAAACAAAACAGAAGTTTCTTTTAATTATACAGAACGTATTGCATCACACATTGCTTGAGATTCTCTAGAGATATCATATAAAATTTTGTAACTATTTTCCTTTCCTCTTTGTGGCGTTTGAACGTTTTCTCTTTAAGTAGTTAGGCTTATTCTGCCGGAGACAGCCACGTGGGTCGTGTCTGCGTTTGCGGACTACATTTCCCAAGGTGCTCCGCGGGAGCGCTGACAGGAAGTGGCCGGAGCATCTCCCGCCTCCACGCCGAGGCGAGAAGGTTCTATCCGGGGCCTTGGCGCTTCTCTTTCCTTTCGCGCCGGTTGCCGCTGCGGATCGCGGCCGGTCCATGTGCGCAGTGAGTGGCACTATTTCTGCCTCAGTAGTACCGGTGTCCCGGTTTGACCGACCGCGCGGCGATGGATCCCAACACCATCATCGAGGCCCTGCGGGGCACCATGGACCCAGCCCTGCGCGAGGCCGCTGAGCGCCAGCTCAATGAAGTAAGGACGGCCGGCTAGCGGCTGCTGCGGGCTGGTGGACCCGCAGGCCAAGCCTTCCAAGCCTGGCTGGGGACGCGAAGCGCGTCGTCGACGAGCCCATTTGGAGAGGTTGGGCGGAGATCTGCCCACCGTGCCAGGCTCCGCTGTGGGAACGCGGCGTCCAGGCCGCCTCTCGGTCGGCTTCCGACTGGGCCTCTGGCTCCGGTCTGGGCGTGAGGAGCCGGCCGAGCTAGGCGGGCGTGACGGTGTGGACACATGGCCGGCTCCCGTAGCCCGCCGCCCTCTGGCTCTCTCCCAGCTTGTTTCTTGCTCTCGGGAGGGGTCGAGACAAACTTGGAGGGTGTAGAGATGTGTCCCAGACCAGTCTTGCCGGCGCCGGGTCGGCTGGGGTTCCTGGGAAGGCTAGCTAGTCCACTGGGGGCTGCGCCTGTCAGCCTTGTCTCGGCTCTTGGCGGATCAGTGACCTGCTTGTCCGGTACAACTTTCTTTTCGCCGGCGAGCTGCTAGGGACAGATTTCAGATCTGGTAGTGTAGGGGTAGTGTGGGTTACACAGTGCGATCCCCGCTCTGGTACTGTCATTATTAGTACCACAGTTGGGAGGCGGGATGATGTAGTGGAAAGGGTCAGATAAAGTGCGACCTTCTAGGTATAGCAGCCTCACTGATTTCTGGAGTGAGTGACCTTGGGCGATTCTGTAACCTCCGGATCCTGAGTTGTACTCATTCATGAAATTAGGCCACAGGGTTGCTGTGATGGTTAAGTGAGATAATCTAAGTCTACCTATAGAGTTTTCATATGCTACATTTAAGGAGAGTTGGTTTCTCTTCCACGTGTTTTGGGCAGTGCCCCTTGGGAAACCGTAATGTTATATGGATATTTTATTGTACTGATTTCATCGTCGGTCTTTATTTCTGAACTTTGCTATTTTATATATTAGTAAGAATTTAAGAGGTTTATAAAAAGACCTCTTTAACGTCTCCAGATCAACGATCTTGGGATACTACTGAGTCTCAGTGTTTTTGTGTGTGTTTGTTTGTGTGTGTTCATATATATACACATATATATATATGTATATATGTGTATATATATGTATATATATGAACACACACATACTAAAACATACGCACATTTCACACACACATATATGTATAGGTATTTTTTTAATGCAAAAAGAAACCCCTGTTTAAAGAATTCTTTTTTGTTGTTTTTGTTTTTCATGGTTTTCGAGACAGGGTTTCTCTGTGTAGCCCTGGCTGTCCTGGAACTCACTCTGTAGACCAGGCTGGCCTCAAACTCAGAGATCCGCCTGCCTCTGCCTCCCGAGTTCTGGGATTAAAGGCCTGCCCCAACCAAGACTGCCCCGCTAAAGAAATCTTAAAGCATTGACTTAGAGGAAACATCAGGGAGACTATTAATTGAGCATCTGAAGTTTGCTATGCTGTAAAAAAATATCCCTGCCCTCAAGGAATTTACAATTCTCCAAGACCACCCACAGTTCAAATAAATTGAATTATTTCAAAATGAAAAGGTAAGTCATTTATATGTAAATGAGACCATGCTGAAGGATGGAAGTATACTGAAATTTTTAGACTCAAAGTCACCTAGGCAAGAGCTTACTTTGGGACTTAAAATGGTAAGGTAAAACAAACTGTCCCTTTATAATGTTATTAAATCATATGGAAAGTTAATGGATCAGTTGTTGTGTTTTTGATGGATCTTCCTTAAAATGAATATTATTTTGCTTATGGAATATTAATACATGTAATAAAACCAAGGGGTATGTCATGGTTTACACCTATAATCCTAGCACTTAGAACACTGAGTCAGGAGGATTGATTGCTCAGGAGTTTCAGGCCAGCTTGGGCTGCAGAGTGAGACCCTGGCTCTTTCAAATAACATGAATCTAGGAAACCTGAAAGTTTTGTTCTGGGTATTTCTGTCGTGAAAACATGGGACTCTTCTTTTTTCGAGACAGGGTTTCTCTGTATAGCCCTGGCTGTCCTGGAACTCACTCTGTAGACCAGGCTGGCCTTGAACTCAGAAATCCACCTGCCTCTGCCTCCCAAGTGCTGGGATTAAAGGCGTGCGCCACCACTGCCCAGCTCTACTTGGCACTCTTAAAACTGTTTCTTAAAAGTATTGATTTCTTTTGCATAAAGATTGGGTAAATGTTTTCTTCAAATGTGAAATTCTGTTAACAGTGACTGCATTTCTAGTTTTTTGTTTTGTTTTTCAGACAGGGTTTCACCCTTTAACCAAAACTGGTCTCATTCCTGGGTAATCTTTCTGCCCTAGCTTTCCTAGCCCATGTACCAGCACATCTAGTTTTGTATGTCTAGTTATGAGCACTAGTATAATAGAGACTTAGAGAAAATATTGACAAGTTATGTTTTAAAAGATAAAGGAGCTGGGCAGTGGTGGAGCACACACACCTTTAATCCCAAGTGGATTTCTGAGTTCGAGGCCAGCCTGGTCTACAGAGTGAGTTCCAGGACAGCCAGGGCTACACAGAGAAACCCTGTCTCAAAAAACAAAAAACAAAAAAGAAAGAAGAATCCAAATATTAATCAAAGTGTTTGATTCAGCCATTGATCTGCTATTCTAGAATACAATGGAACAATGAACACTGATAATCTTTTCTGCCAAAGAAAATTATTATTTGGCTGGCATTTCTGTAATTTTTAGCTTTTGTATGTTTTTCAGTTACTACATTTAGATTGTTAGGTAATCTTCCTAAGGTAACTTTTAGAATGTTTACTCTGACTTGGGAAACAATCCAGATAAGTCTTGAAGAATGAGAAAAGAACATCTTACTTTGAGAGGCTTTTAACATTGAGCGTGGTAAGGTGCACACTTTATCTTTCATTCATTAAAGCTGTTTTTACTCCTTAGACATTAAACATTGCTCATCATGTTAAAAGATCTCGGACATTTGAATGATTCCCTTAACTAAGTGAGGTAATGATTGGCTAAAAACTGGAGATATTTTCAGCAGTTTATTTTAATTAATTTTTTTGAGGGAGGGTGCTTGAGTCTCAGTAAGTTCCTGTCTAGCCTAGTATTTGCTCTGTCAACCTGGCTGTCCTTGAACACAAAAAATATAATTCCCTCTGCCTGGGACTAAAGGCATGTGCCACCATGCCCAGCGTTGCAAAGTTTTCAGTTTGAAAATAATAGTCCTCTACTACTGAGCTTGTGTGCTCAGCTCTAGATTCTGTTTGGAACTCTTCATCTTTTCAAATCTCTCCTCAGTGTAGAATAGTTCCCATTTTCTGACTACATTCCTATCTCCTTCCCTTGTTTTATAAAGCTCTCATGAATATCATGTCCACTTAAAGGATACTTGGGTTTCTTTCATATATATCACATAGCTAAAATTAAAAATGACAGATTAAGAAACTACGGACTGTTTGGGGGATGTATCCCCCCCCTTTTTTTTTTCTTTTTGAGACATGGTTTCTTTGTCATCTAAGCTTGCCTAAGATCCTGAGTGCTGGTATCACACCACTATGCCCAACCTAGATAGTATTTTAAATGACCTGTGTGGTAGAGAACCAAATCTAGCATGTCAATATATATGCTGATGTCTACATGTAATCAAATACATACGTACATAAATACAAAATTTTTAAAATTCTGTCCAGTCTTCTATGCAACGATATATCTTGCCATGGATATCAACAGTGGTTAAGTCTCTTCTGTAAGATGGGATATTTACATATTAGCATTAGCCTGTGTACTGAGTTGCATCATTAGACCCCTGTACTTATAATGTCCAGTTTATTGTAAATGTACTACTATATGTCAATACAGGTGCAATTTTCTCCCTAAATTTTTTTCTATCTACGTTATGTTGAATATCAGGCTGTGGAACCTGCTGAGTGCTGGTTTCCTTATATGTGTAATTAAATAGTATCTGCCATTGTGCTGTGTGGTTCTAGGAAGTGGTGTAAGTAAAAACCTAGGGAAGTGGCATCAGTGAGTCCTCCAAGTTACTTGAACTGCATATGTTACTTAATGTACGAGTTGATGAAGCCTAGAATTTGTTTCCTGCCGACAACTACTTCTGTCTTAGTTTTACCTTCAGTTGAAATGCTTCTTTGGATACTGAAGTCACTACAAGGTAGCATTATTAATAGGAAAATTGACAACAATTCTAAGCATATAGTGCCTGGCACATCATAGACACGGGAAATATTTGTTGAATTCAAAAACCTAAATAGAAGTGTTTAGAACATTCATTTGTGCTGGAGAGATGGCTCAGTAATTAAGAGCCCATGTTGCTTTTCCAGAGGATCCAGGTTTATTTCCCAGGAGATCTGACACCCTCTTCTGACCTCAGACAATGGGATGGGGCACATGGTACATGTACATGCTGGCAGAACACTCAGATACATATAACAGAAACCTAACAAACACATTTCTTTAAAGAACAGAGATTTATGTGTATGGCTGTTTTGGTAGTGTGTATGTATGTCTGTACCACATGTGTGTGTGCCTGATCCTTCAAGACCAGAAAAATAGCATTACATCCCATAGAACTGGAGTTACAAATTGTGAGCTACAGTGTAGGTGCTGGTAGTTGAATCCCAGGGTCCTCTGGAAGAATAACCAGTGTTCCTAACCTCTGAGCCACCTACAACACTAATTTTTTTAAAAATTTATTTATTTTTATTTATATGAGTACACTGTAGCTGTCTTCAGACACACATCAGAAGAGTACATTGGATCCCATTACAGATGGTTGTGAGCCACCGTGTGGTTGCAGGGAATTGAATTTAGGACCTCTGGAAGACCTCTTGGCCGCTGAACTATCTCTCTAGCCTGAACACTTAATTTTTTAATCCTTAAAATAGATTTCTGGTTAGGCATGGCAGTTGAACACCTAGGATGCTGCGGGAGGAGGGTTGTAGTAAGTTCCTGGTCAGCCTGGATTAAAAAGTAAAATTCTGTCTCAGAAGAAATCTGTTAGCTATAGGTTCATTTGAATGCCATATTTTGGAGATTAATTGATGTATCTTTTTTAGTTTAGAAGAAAACTTATATTTTTATTTAGTGTGTTGTATATCTCTATCTGTGTGCATGCGTGTATATGTTCCACAGCACCTTTGTGGAGTTAGAAGACAGTTTGTGAGAATTAATATCAGCTTACAATACACAATAACAAGTATTTAGGAGGGAATCTTGAGTGCCTATTATGTGGCAAATGCATTTTGGATTGCAAGGGCAGATTTTAGTCTGTAGGTTCAGGCTGTTTTATCTGAGAAACTAAGTCAATTTGGTATTGATGAATATCTTTATTTTGTGTTTCAAACTGTGAGTCCTGGGATGATTGTCACAAGCAGTTGCTTTCATTACTATGATGTTTGTTTGTTTGTTTGTTTATAGAAACAGGGTTTCATGTAGTTCAGGCTGTCCTCAACTTGATATGTAGTTAAGGATAGCCTTGAGCTGATCTTTTTGCTCAGTTACCCAAGAAAATTCAAGCCTAATCTAATGTTTGTTTTTTTTTTTTTTAATATTATTTTTTGAGGTTATAATTATGTCATTTCCCCTTTTCTCATTCTAAACCTTCCCATATTACACCCTTCCCCCCATTCAAACGAATTCAGGGCCTCCTCTTTTGTTTTCACTTTAGTTACATACATACATACATATATATATGTGTGTGTGTGTGTGTGTGTGTATATATATATGTGTATATATATATATATATATATATATGTTCATATATTCCTAAGCACATGAATTTAGTCTACTAGTCTGTTTAATGTTTGTATGTATGTTGTCAGGGCTGACCACTTTGTATTGGATAACCAATTGATGTGATCTTCCCTGGAAAAGACTCTCAGAATTCCTTAGTTGCCTATAGTTTTTTGTGTAAAGTTGAGGCTTGAGCTTTTGCTATTGTCCTTGTTTTGTTTGTGTTCAGGCAGTTGTATTGCTCAGACTTGTGGTGATAACTTCTGATACCCAGAAGAGACCCAGTCCTATAGTAGCAAAATTTAGTCTTCAGGCTTTTACACTCTTTCTGCCCTCTTTTCCACAGTGATTCCTGCGCTGTAGGTATGGGTGTTGTTTTGTAGCTGTATCCATTGGGCCTGGGTTCCACAATTTTGCTTTTTGTTTGGTTGTGGTTTTTTGAAGTCGTCTTTATCTGTTGCAAAGAGAAGTTTCTTTGAAGGGTAAGGACTACACTTAATTTGGGTATAAAGACATTTAGAATGTACTTGGGGATTGTGCTTGTGTTTAGTAAAGCAGTGCTGGTAGAGTCTTCTCCTGGATCCATGACTTTTACTAGTGCTGGGTAGTTAGCTAGGTTTTCAGTACCAGCAGTGATTTTCTTGTGAAGAGGATCTTAAGTCCAATTAGAGAGTCGTTGGTTATTGCCAAGGTGTATGTGCCATTATTGCACTCTTAGATCTGTCACACCATGCTTGCCATTGTACTTTGTGGGCATCAGAGCTGGGTAGGGCTGTTGGTTGCGTCTCTCCTTTGGAAGCTTGTATGGTGTCTTCCAGGACAGGAGAGAACCTACTGGGCTACAAAGAGAAGAAACCCTGTAAGAAGTGGGGTTTCTCATGCCTGGTGTTGGGGTTTTTGTTGGGTGGCCTTGGCTCTTGGAGGGAGAACAGATAAGAGAACTTGGTCTTAAACTATATGCATCTTACAGGTTCTTTTTAAAAGGTAATTAATTATATGATTCCTCGTGTCTTTTTTCTGTTCTTACTTTCCTATGTTTATCTTCCTCCCTATTCCCTAATTTTAGTCCTTTTCCCATTTCCCAGATCATACCATTTGTACACTGCTAATTCTCTCCTATTACCTCCTGCCCCAATAATGGTCCCTTTCTACTTTTCAGGTTACTCAGAATATGTACTCACATTTGAAGATTTGGAAATAGCCTCAGATGAAAGAGAAAATGCAATGTTTGTGTTTCTGGTTCTAGTTCTATCCATTTACTGGGCTAGACCCTGGAGAAGGTCCCGATTTTTGTTTTATTATTTAAAAGGGGCTGGAGGTCCTAGGTTCAGTTCTAGTATTTCCATCCAAGAAAAGAATAGAGAAGAGCTTAAAATGTTTAATGAAGTCAGTACTTGGGAGGCACATACTTGGCACATCTCTTGAGTTCAAGCCAGTCAAGGCTATACAGTGAAACCTGTGCTCAAAAAACAAAACAAAAAAGAAATGGATTTAAAAAGAGGCAAAATGGTGACCCATTTGTTGGACAATTTGGGGGTGTCTAGAAATTAATTTGAATATCAGGTTCTTTGGTTTATGTTTGAGACCATAATTGTGGTTTGAAGATCCTGTTTGCTTGAAACAGGGTCTTGTGCATGAATCCTGGGCTGACCTTGAGTTTGCAGTGATCCAAGTGCTAGATAGAATACCAGGTGTTCCATCAAGTATGTTATTGGTTTTGTTTGTTTGAGACAGTATTCTAGGTTAGTTTTGAAATGACTTTGTGGCTCAAAATGACTTGGAACTCCTGGTCCTCTGGCTTGTACCTATGCTTTACCACATAGCAAATTCATAACATTTCTTAGCCAAGAGTACTGTTCAGAATTTGGGAAGGAGAAACTTCTTGAATATTTTGGCTGTGAGACAAGAACTTAGTGACAGCATTGTAAAGATCTAAAAGATATTATTAGTGTTTGTAATCCTGTCTTTATAAGTAGGCTAAACCAATGTTAGAGAGTAGTTTAAAAATTATGAAAACGGGCTGGAGAGATAGCTGATCTTTCAAGAAATTACATGGCTTCCTTCCGGCCTCTGCAGGACAGGCATACAAGCAGGTAAAACAATCATATAAATAAAACAATTTAAAAGAAAAATCTGTTGATTGTAGTAGGTGGATAGTCTGTTAGTTTTCCGTCATCAGCCCCTTAATGAAAGTTCTAAAGTGGGCTTTTTGGTCTTCTAAGTAATTTCTAAAACAAACTGTCCTAGTTGGAAAGTATGTGCATATTACTGTTATTTGATGAAAGCAAGATGGATACAGTGGAAAGGCTCGGCCTGGTCTACTACTGTTAGTTAGGACTTAGTAGTTAAGCTCTTGGTTCATACTTCTCTTTCTTTTGTTTTTTTTTTGTTTTTTTTTTTTTGAGACGGGGCTTCTCTGTGTAGGTTTCGCCTGCCTCTGCCTACAGAGTTCTGGGATTAAAGGTGTGCCCCATTAGTGCCTGGTAGTTCATAATTCTTTTGTTATATATATGTATATATGTATATATTTTAAATTATTTTTATGTGCATGATTGTTTTGTTTACATGTATGTCAGTCCACCACTTGCTTATCTGATGCCTGGGGAGACCAGAGTTGGATCCCCTGGATTGGAGGAACAGGTGATTGTGAGCCTCCCTGTAGATGCTAATAATTGAACACAGGTTCTGGAAGGAGCAGCCAGTGATCCTAACCTGAGCCATCTCTCCTGCTCCAATTTTTTAAAACTGTTTTTATTTTACGTGTATGAGTGCACCACATGTGTGCAGTGTCCTTGGAGACCAGAAGAGGTTTGTGATCCCCTGAAACTGGCTGGAGTTAAGGAGTGGTTGTGAAGCTCAATCAAGCTCCTCATTTTTCTGCCTCCACTTGAGTGCGGACAGGGACTGCAGGTATGCAGCACCAGACCTGGTTTTTGAGGTGTTAGGGATCAAGCCCAGGGTTTTTTAGTTTAGTTTTGTTTTGTTTTGTTTTTCAAGACAGGGTTTCTCTGTGTAGCCCTGGCTGTCCTGGAACTCACTCTGTAGACCAGGCTGGCCTCAAACTCAGAGATCTGCCTGCCTCTGCCTCCCAAGTGCTGGGATTAAAGGTGTGCGCCACCACTGCCCAGCTAAGCTCAGGGTTTTATCTGTGTTGTGCAAGCACCAGGCCAACTGAGCTGCATCTGAGTCCATTGATTTAGCAATAAAACAATATACCCTAGTAATCCCAGCACTGAGAAGTCTTAAGGAAGGAGGAGGATGGGTTCAAGATGTGTCTAAATTAAAAAAAAAAGTATGTTTGTCTGCAGAAATTTAAAGTCTTTTTTGTTTATTTGTTTATAGGCACACAAGTCTCTGAATTTTGTTTCAACACTGCTCCAGATTACTATGTCAGAACAACTGGATTTACCTGTGAGACAGGCAGGCAAGTTTCTTGAATTATTTCCTTGAGTGTACAAACAAAATATTGATTGAAAGAAAGGTATGTTATGGGGCTAGAAAAATGGCTCAGCGGTTAAGAGCACTGACTGTTCTTCCAGAGGTCCTGAGTTCAATTCCCAGCAACCACATGGTGACTCACAACCATCTGTAATAGGGTCTGATGCCCTCTTCTGCTGTGTGTTTGAAGGCAGCTACAGTGTACTCATATAAATAAAAATAAATAAATTTTTTTTCTTTAAGGTATGTTATGGCCCTAGAGTAATCTCCCATAAGAATCCATTTACTTTAGGTGTTTATAGCAACATCAAGTATCTTGATATTTGGTGGTAAGGCTTAAATGAAAAAAAAAAAAGAGAGAGAGAGATTTATTTACTTTCATTTTACTTGTACGGGTGTTAAATTCATATATATCTGTATATTGTGTGCGTCCATTGCCCTCAGGCTAACAGGGTATCAGATCTGGAACTGGACTGTAACTTGTGGGTGCTGATAACAGAACCCAGGTGCTCTAGAACAGAACCTGGTGGTCTTAACTGCTGAGCTGTCTTTCCATATGTAAAGTGAAAATTAGATGCTTTTGTTTTCAAAAAGCTTTATGTCTTTGGGTATTTTTGCCTGTGTATATGTCTATGGAGGCCAGTAAAGGGCATCACATCCTCTTGAACACGAGTTAAGGTTGTGAGCTATCATGTGAGTGCTGGGAATTGAAGCCAGTGTTCTTAACTTCTGAGCAAAGATTTTAGTTTTATTATTCTTACAGGGCCTGTAACTCCAATTCAGAGGAAGCTTATGTCGTCTTCAATTCCCAAATTTTAACTAGAATGAAAGTGTTTGACTTGTAAAAATATAAGAAAATGGTTCGTTTTTAACACATTAGAATCTTGTTCTTATATATTGGAGGATGAAATTATGCTGGAGAATTATTTTAGTATTTATAAAATAGAAGCAATTAAACTATAGAATTGGGACTCCAATGTACCTCAGTGGTAGAGCACTTTTTTTTTTTTTTTTTTTTTAAGATTTATTTATTTTATGTGAGTGCACTGTTGGTATTTTCAGACACACCAGAGGAGGGTATTGGACCCCATTACAGATGGTGTGAGCCACCATGTGGTTGCTGGGAATTGAACTCAGGACCTCTGGAAGAAGAAAGAGTACAGTGCTCTTAACTGCTGAGCCATCTCCCTAGCCTGGTAGAGCACATTTTTAAGTCCCTATATTTTATCCTAAGCACTGTAATAGATGGGTGAATAGACAGGCCAACTAACCAACCACCAACCCATGAACTTAATAAAAGTTTAAAATAATCATTAATCTTAAGGTGACATTCTTGGGCTAATTGAAATTTTATGCAAGACATGTAGTTCTTTCATCTGCCAGGCTTTGAATGATGAGATCTTTTGGGTTTTATGGTAATATGTTTGGGGTATACTGAATCCTAATAAACTTGCACTCTAGTTTTCAGTTCATGCTTGGTCATAATGAAAAACTGATACCACTAAGACAAATTAGGATGCATCAATTCTTGTGTTCATTATAATGAAAAGAAATATCTAGACATAGCACTGTCAGGTCCTAATTTTTCTCTTGCTATGTTTTAGGGGAATACATTTATTCTGTAGTAGTTAAAATCTAGAATATGTCAGCCCTATGTCTTATTATAGATATACTTTTTAAAAAGCTGTTAATTTAAGATGGGGCTGTAGAGATAGCTTAACGGTTAAGAGCACTGACTTGTCTTCCAGAGGTGCTGAGTTCAATTCCCAGCAACCACATGGTGGCTCACAACCATCTGTAATGTGATCTGATGCCATCTTTTGGTGTGTCTCAGGACAGCAACAGTGTACTCACATAAAATAAGTAAATCTTTTAAAAAAAAAACCAAACAAATGTTAAGATTAGGTATTATTTAAATTCTTAAGATACAGTTATCTTTGTTCAAATGGATATAGGACTTCATTCAGGTCAAATTTACCAGTCTAAAAGCTAGTCTCCCACAGAATGTAGGAGTCAATTTCATGTTATACATTTGTAATTCACATTCCCCAGATGACTGAGTAAAAAGCTGTGTTAGTGATCTAGATTATAACTTGCATCATCAGCTTGTTAACTGTTAGACAGCAATGTGCAAAGGTAGCAGTGTGGTGGCTGGCAGATTGTAATCTATGGTTTTTGAGTACAGCACATTTTTTCATTAAATATGAATTTGAAGCGCTGTGTGATAGAAATATTGGATTTAGACACTGAGAACTCTTATTTACTCTGGTTCTTTTTCTATAATAAAACATTACGTTCATATGATGAGTTGTAGAAACTGTATTTATATGGTTTGATCCTTAGGCGTTTTATTTAGAAGATAATTTTTGTATACAGTGTTTATTTGCTGGGTTCTCTTTGGGCTGTAGGTTCAATAATTTTGTGGGTAAATGCCTGCAACTGAGTTTTGATTATTGACTTGGAATAATTGGTTATTCGTTTACTTACAAAAGAATCTCTTCCTAATGATGATATTCCCCAAAAGGTATTGTATTCTCTGTTTTTACAGTAAACATTACTTTGTGGATGGTCTATGTTTTAGGTGTTATTTATTTGAAAAATATGATAACACAATATTGGCCTGATCGGGAAGCCACACCAGGGGACATCTCCCCATATACTATTCCAGAGGAAGACCGACATTGCATTCGAGAAAATATTGTAGAAGCCATTATCCAGTCACCTGAGCTAATCAGGTATGTTTACCGAACTGTACTGATTGTTACAGGTATATGTTTTGTGCTTTTTAAAATTTTCTTTTTTAAGAACATACAACCGTTTTTTTATTTTTTTTTTAATTTTGTTTTTAAAATATTAATTTGGGGACAGTCTTACTTTGTAGAGCAAGCAGGCTGGCCTTGAACTCAGCCACCTACTTCTGCCTGCTGAGTGTAGGGATTAAAGGCATTCAACCTGCTATTTTTATAACATAAAATTGTAGCACATGATGTAGAGTATACTTAAAATTCCTTGTATTGCCACTGTACTTTATGCTTACAAAGCCAGCATGAAATTTTTTATATAAAAGTTATACAACATAGTGTGATAGGATGAAAAGTGGTAGAGCTCAAATGGTGCCCGGCTGTAATCCAGGGTTTCCGAGGCAGAGGTGGGATGATGGTTGTTAGTTTAAGCAGAAAAGACCCTGTCTCAAAATGACAAGTACCAAGAGTATAGCTCAGTAGTAGGGCACTTGTCTGTCATATGATGCCCCAACTTTTTTAAATACTATTTTATTCCTGCACAAGGAAGAAAAGTTGCAGGATGCTATTTCTCAATTTGTAGGTAGATTTTGAAAGACCTCCTCTTCAGAGCAGGCATTGAAATAAGGCCTGCTCATGGGAGGGAAGTGCCCTTATCATTATGCTGTCTATTAGCCTGGAATGTGTTATATCAGGCTGGCCTTGAACTCAAAGAGATCTACCTGCCTTACAAGTGCATGGATTAATGATGTGCCTGGGTAGCACTCTTATAAATTTATTTTTGTGTGGACAAGATAGAGTCTGATGTTGGCTGTCTTGAATTGTTTCCTACCTTTGTTTTGAAATCTTTGAGATAGGGATTCTCACTGAACTCAGCTCATTGATTTGACAAGGTTGGCTAGCCAGTAAGATTCAGGGACCCTCCTGTCTCTGTCTCCCTAGCACATGATTATACAAGTATATAGTGCTGCACTTGACTCTATCTGTGGGTTTTGGAGGATTAATCTCAGGTCTTCATGCTTGCAAAGCAAATATTGTATTGACAACATCTTTGACTTCGGGTTTTTTGAAAAGGGTCTTGTTAGTAGATCTGGTTAACCTGATAGTACAGGCTAGCCTTGAACTCTAAACTTCCCAAGAAGTATGAGGCACAGTATTTGACTATACAGATGTTTGTGCAGTTGATATGAAGCCTTTTGAAACTAGGGTCTTGTATACCTCAAACTGGCATCAAATACTAGATCTGATTGCTGGGCATATATGTGTGTGCAATCAGGCTTGGATGGCTGTTGAGTTTCTGATAAATTGGTAGGAAGAAGAAGTTGTTCCTAAGTGAATTATATTGAATTATCTGCATTTTCTGTGCATCCAATTACCTGAAGGATTATTTGAAATTAGGTTTTGCTGAAACAACCCATTTTCCTTTGAGTTAGTCAAGAGTTGTCTAGGTTAAGATTCTTTTTCCTTACTGTTGAGCTTTGACTTTCAGGGTACAGCTTACTACATGCATCCATCATATCATCAAACATGATTATCCAAGTCGCTGGACTGCCATCGTGGACAAGATTGGTTTTTATCTTCAGTCTGATAACAGTGCTTGTTGGTTGGGAATTCTTCTTTGCCTTTATCAGCTTGTGAAAAATTATGAGTAAGTGTCCCTCCTAATTCCAATTAAATTTTTGAGTTGTGTGAATATAGAAAAATTGCTTTTGGTATAAGAAAATTAGTATAGTATATGTCAATTTAATACTGAAGTAGGATTCTATTCGGAATTTTTCTTTATCACATTTACTAATTTTGTGTGTGTGCATATGTGTTCATATGGAGGCTACTAGACAAACTAGGAATATCTCCCTTTACTTGCACCTCACAGGTGCCAAAAACTCAGACTGGCAGAGACACCCACCTGCTGGGCCCTCACAGCCGCTCAGAATACTTACTCTAATCCTGTCTTTTTTTTCCCCTCTCAACACCACTAAGAAGCTGTTTGCCTCCACTGTCGGTGTTTTGTTACAATGATTGTCTTTTATTCAAAAATAGTCTCTAAAATTGAGGCCCCTCAGTGGGCACTGATAACAGGCTTTTAGGTTTGAGTGTGCATGTGCTTGTCTGAAGATGACTGGAGAGCATTAAGCAATAGAGTACTTTTTCTGTGAGGTCCTGATTCATGCTTCCGTATGTTCCTGCATCTGCCCTGCCAAGAGCTAAGATTATAAATGTGTGCCACCATGTCCAGCTTAAGTCAATGTATTCTGAGAAATTCATATTAACCTACTTAATTATCTGTTTTTGAATGAATTATAGTGCACATAAATTTTATCTTATTTTTTTTAAGAGAAAGATTTTAGACCAAAGAATTATCTTAGCTCTGGGTTTGATTCCCAGCAGCTTCATGGTAGTTCACAACCATCTGTAACTCCAGTCTGAGGAAATCCAAAGTCCTCTTTTTGGTTTTGGGCAGTTGCAGGTATGCAAGTGGTGTGCAGAACATACAACATGCAGGTAAAACACTGATACACATAAATTAAAAAGAAAATGGTTTGTGTTTAAGAGTAGTAAGCCAAATGTGAAGGCTCTTTCATTCAAGTGTGTGGTCAAGGCAGTGAAATTGGTAGGCATATGAACGTATGAAGTGGATTATAAGGAAGAATTACAGTATAGTAATTTGTCTAGATTTGTATTGATTAGTATAGAATTGACCCCCATCCCTAAGAACTAGATAGATGCCACTGTGAATCCTCTAGTTCTGGAACTACACCTTTTTGGAATCCCTTTTCAAAGAACTGTGTTGTTCTGAGTAGGCGTGAAAACACACCATTTACACCCTTGGTACTGGTGTTTTCTTGTGTCCCTACCAGCTACCCATCTTCCTGCTAAGGAATGTTCCAGCTGTCGCTCCAACTTCTATCAGAATGCCAGTTGTAGTTCTGGTAAGTGAGTGACTAAAGCCAGAGAGAATAACAAGTTGGCAATGTCATTAAGAAGATTTGAATCTCTCTTCTAACCTTAGCAGGAAAGAAAATGAGGGATTTTTACGTGTGTCATAGAGGAGGCTACTACAATATAGGAATTGCAGGTGCTTTTCACATAGTGTTATAGAGCACAAGGCATTTACAGTAGATCTGTGGGAATTCTAAGAAAATTCATGAGGGAATTGGACTCTGATGGCCCTTAGAGTCCTGAATCCTTAGGAAATGTTTGTTTGTAGGAGATCAAAGGGAACATTTGATGAAGTTATATCACACCTTACTGAATAATATGAGCAAACAAGAGAAGAGCTGGAAAGCCATGAGCATGAGCTAGTCATAAAGGGAGGAGGTGTGCCTAATGTACATGTAGTCCCAGGGTAGATTTTAGGGCTACAGCTAGCCTTGTGAAATGTTAGGAGTTGAGGTAATTCCTGGTGAGATAGTCAGGTGATAGTTTTGGTTTCATATATTGGGACGGAGCTGGCCTTGAATTTCCTACGTAGTTGAGGATGACTTTGATTTTCAGGTCCCCTTGCCTTTAAACTCATGTTCTGGATATCACCACACTTAGTTTATATGCTGTTGAGCATCAAAGTTGGGTCCTTATGTGTGATAGACAAACACTTTATCAGCTGGATTGTTTTGCTTGGCAAAGTAGGAATTCAGTATTGAAAAACCACTAGCTTTTGCTTAAGAAGAAAAAATTCAGGTGTGGTAGTGCAAACTTTTGATCCCAGTACTTGTGAGACAGAGGCAGGGAGATCTCTGAGCTTGAGTACAGCTTGGACTACACAAAGAAATTATCTCAAAAGGGGGGGGGCAAAAAATATATATTTTGATTTAATGGGTTCCTATGAGTGTGGTTGGTTCATCAGTTTGGTATATGACTGTAGATTTGTGGTAGGAAGCTTTTTGTTTTTATTTAATTCAATTAATTTATCACAGAAATCTGCTTGCCTTTTCCTGGCATAGTCTTTTTATTAATGATACACATTTGGAAGCTTTTGGGTCTCTCACAGTTTAATGAAGTATTTTATACCATAAATTATTTTAAGTGCCATTAGCTAACCAATTTCTAATTTATTATGTTCAGTGTGATTAGTGAAGTAAAAGAAAAATTCTCCCTTATAAGTTTTTAGTTATTGTAGATGACCAACTGGTCTGGAAAGAGGGAAGGGGTTACATAATATAGTTTTTATTACTTTCATTGTTAGCAGGAATTTGTCTGTAGTTTAGGTAGTCCAGCTGGAGGGTTCACATCTTTCTCTGCCTTTCTGTGGGTGTGTCAGTGGTGGTGTCAGGAGTGTATTAGAGTACCTCAGCTCTGAGGTATTTGACCCACAGGTGCAGCGTGCACATCTGCTGGGGTTCAAATCCAGACCCTCTTCTTTGCAGCAGTCTCTTACCATACGCCGAGCTGTGTTGCCATAAATTTCTTTTATACCTAATAACTTTATTGACTTGGCATATCATAATCTTTTTAAATGTGTGTGTGGTGTGCATGTTTATGTTGAGGAGCATGTTTGAATTAAGGAATTCATATGGATGTCAGGACAACTTTCGGTAGTTTGTTCTTCCTCCCACAATGGGTTTTGGGGATGGAACTTCGTCTTTAGGCCTGCACAGCAGGTTGTTAATTGCTGAACCATCTCACCAGCCCATGATAATCATTTAATAATGCATGCTGGGTATAATTTCTTGCCCTATTAAAATATTTAAAATAATAGCCACGTTCCTTATCATTAGACTGGATGTTTCTTCTCTCTATATTTAGTTTCTTCTTGTGGAGGCTAGAGAATGACATCTGGTGTTTGCATGTCTACCTTTTTTTTTATTTTTAATTATGTGTCTGTGGGTACTTTTAGGAAGCCAGCATTTTAGATCCTCTGGGGCTAGAGTTATAGGCAGTTGTAAGCTGGCGAGCTGTAAATCAAATGTGTATCCTCTGTGAAAATAGTACATATTTTTACCTGCTGAGCCATGTCACCAGCCAGAACCCTTTTGTTTGTTTGATTTTATCACTTCTTTTTTCTTAGCATATGCACACTACAGTATGCATGTGTAGATCACACAGCTTGTAGAAGTTAGTTCTCGTTCCACCATGGGTACTTCAGAAATTGAACTCAGGTTATCACAGCACCCTTATCTGCTGAGCTATCTTGTAGCCTTGCTATTTAGAATGTTTTGCACCTGGATTTTTTTTTTTTTCTTCTAATTTTTTATGGGTATATGTGTGCCTGGTGTGTGTGTGTGTGTGTGTGTGTGTGTGTGTGTGTGTGTGTAACACATGTGCAGGAGCCTACAGAGGTCAGAAGAAGGCATCAGATCCCCTGGAACTGGAGTTACAGTCTGTTGTGAATCACTATGTGGGTGTTGGGGATTGAACCCTGGTCTTCAGCAAAAGCAGTAGTGCTCTTAACCGCTGAGCCATCTCTAGCTTTGTATCTGGATTTTTAATGTGATGAACCCAGGTCCTTGTGCTTACAAAGCAAGAATTTTATGGACTAAACTACCTCTTCAGTCCTAGAATTATTTATTTATTTTTTTTAAATTCTTGACAGTTTATTTTGGTTATCATTAAATTCTATAAGATAAATGAGATCTGATCCTGATGTAGTCCAGGTTGACTTTATTGTTCTTTTGCTTATGCTGGAAATACAGATGTGTACTAATATGCCTGGCTGAGAAATCCTTTTTTTTTTTTTTTTTTTTTTTTTTTAATTTAAAGTTAGGGACTCTGTCAGGTGTGGGACATGGCTTTAATCCCAGCAGTTAGGAGGCAGAGGCAGGCGAATTTGTGAGTTCGAGGCCATCCAGCCTGGTCTACAGAGTGAGTTCTGGGATGGCCAAGACTACACAGAGAAACTCTTCTTGAAAAACCAAACAAAGGAAAGGTTTTTTGGGAGAGATTTGGGGGGAGGGGGTCTCATTTTGTAGCCACCACTTACCTACAACTGAGACATTTGCTTATCTCTGCCTCCTAGTGCTGGGATTTAAGGTGAGCACTGATACGTTCAGACCAGGATCCCAACTTTTAAAGAAAATCTGTCTCCATCTCACCCTGAATATGGAATGCTTCACGAGTATGTGTTCCGCAAACAGGAGCCCTGCCAGATAGCTGTCTTTGTATCATTTCAATTTCAGTATGTATATGCTGGAGGTGAACACTGCCTTAACTTTTTAAAATATCTGTCAGATGCTGGGCATGGTTTTTGTTTATTTTTTTCACAGCAGTGTACCCAGTTTGGTTAGAGACTATTTATTGATAGGATTCTTGAAAGCAGGAAGGTTTTTGTGTGTATGTGTGCGTATCAGTTATGGAAGTATATACATTGCATATATACATTCTTACAGAATTAGTTTGTATTCCTACCTGTAGGTACAAGAAACCAGAAGAGCGAAGTCCATTAGTGGCAGCCATGCAGCATTTCCTGCCAGTTCTGAAGGATCGCTTTATCCAGCTGCTTTCTGATCAATCTGACCAGTCTGTCCTCATCCAAAAGCAGATATTCAAGATCTTCTATGCTCTTGTCCAGGTACTTTTTTGTTTTGTATTTTAAACAGCATTTCTCTGTGTCACCCTGACCATACTGGAACTTAACTTTGTAGACCAGGCTGGCCTTGAACATATTTCTGCTTCCCAGGTGCTAGTATTAAAGGCATGTGCCACCACTGACCTAGCTCCAGTACTTTTTAAAGCAAGGGTCATTTCTCCCTCTACCCTAATTTTTGATTCTCTGAAGCAGGTTCTCACATAGCCCATGCTGGCCTGAAATGCTTTAGTCTTCTTCCAACTGTGTCCTGGGTGCTGGAATTAGAGGCTTGTACTGTTGTAGTTACCACATTAAAAGCAATTTGTGTTAATGCATACAATTGACAGTCTAGCTTGGTTATGGTAGTGTGTGCCTCTAATTCTGCTCCCAGGTGTTGAGACAGGAGAATCATGAGTTTGAAGCTAACCTGTGCTGCATGGTGTGTTATAGTTTTGTCTGGATAGCATAGCAGAAGACCTTGTCTCAGGGAAAACCATAAAAACCTGAATATGCCTGAATACCAACATTCAGGAAGTAGAATCAGGAGCACATATGAGGCCAGCCTACATTACACACTAAGGAGTCGGACTGTCTCTTAGGAAAGGGTAAGTTGCCAGTATAATAAATCCAAAGCTTAAGCATGCTTCCCATAGATAAGCAAGTCTAATAAATCTGACATTAAAAATAGGCACTTAGTCTCTTAGCTGTCCAGTATGACTAATTTTTTTATTTTCAAGATGAAGGCTTTGCTATGTAGGCCAGCTAGTCTTGATCTCACTTCTTCAGTCTCTGGAGTAACTGGTACTGTGGAGAATTGGTGGAGTAACTGGGACTGTCTAGGAAGAGTCCATCTAACAGCTAGGTAGTCTCTGGTAGTAATCTACCTTGCATTTCTTTAAATCAAATATATCCCGTATTCTATTTGAATAAACAAACATACACATATACATGGGGGTGGGGGCAGACAGACAGACACAGACTTGCCAGTCATAATACCAAAGTTTAGAACCACTTTACATAAGTGAGTGCCCCCTAATCCTCAATTGTATGACCAGGTATGATAGTGCATACTTGTAATCCAAGCCCTTTGAGTGACAGAAAGCTTGCCATAGTTTGGGGCTTTCCTTGAACACATACCAAGTTTTTGGGCACCCATACTAACTACATCATGAGACCCTACCTCAAAATTAACAGAAATCCTAAATTGCATGATTTATATTTTCAGATGCCAAGTAAATTTCCATTACAAATTTATTAAGCGATTCCTCTATAAAAAGAGAACACAGCTGGGGAAAATAGTGATAAGAATATTTTCCTAACATAACCAAGACGCCAGGGTTGAACCCTATCTAGCACTGCAAAAATAAATACATGTATGAATGAATATGTACATTATAAGACGTGAAAAAGAGGAAAAGAGAAGTAAACAGATTGTAGGATCTTTTTTGTTTTGTTTTGTTTTTTGAGACAGGGTTTCTCTGTGTAGCCCTGGCTGTCCTGGACTCACTCTGTAGACCAGGCTGGCCTCAAACTCAGAAATCCACCTGCCTCTGCCTCCTAGGTGCAGGGATTAAAGGCGTGAGTCACCACTGCCTGGCAGATTATAGGATCTTAATCTAGGGATTTCTTTAGGTTGATAGAAATCTGTGATACTCCTTCAAGGTGAAGATAAGATGTGATACTGAGCAAAATAAGACTGTCTTTGGTAATTAGCATTGTTCACTAAGGAAATTAGTCTATGTGTTCAGTGGAAATGGAGATTGAGTGAATTACCTTTGTAGGTATTGTAGGATAAAAGGATGGGATTTCCTTCGGGCTGTAAAAATACTAAATCTTGTTTTTTCATTAGTATACACTACCCCTGGAGCTGATAAACCAACAGAACCTGACTGAATGGGTGGAAATTTTGAAGACTGTTGTGAATAGGGATGTACCTAATGTAAGTTCCTAAGTGTCTGTCTGTGTTTCCCACCCCATTGCTTTTCTGTTTCTGTATGTGTTAAAAGAGTTATTTCAGAAAAATAAATTGATTCATGTATTTAATGCTAATTCTCCTGCTTTATTTCCATTTTAGTTCTATTACTAGATTGTAACCTAATAATCTGTTTAGATAGCCATGAACAGAGGAACAATTCATTTCTCTTGTTTACCACATTTTGTGGTTGTCTCACTTCAAAAAAACCCAATGTAATTCTTACTATCTTTAAAAAATATTTTATTTTATATGTATGGGTTTTATGTTTGCACGTTTGCTTGTGTACCACATGCCTGGTGTGGTGGAAAACATTGTATACGATTAGGAGTCATGATGCTTAACTAATTAAGCTTTTTTCTCTCTTTTTTAAAAGGTTTTATTTACGTTATGTATATGAGTATCTGTTTTATTTATGTGTATAAGTACTTTGTGGCTACCTACTGCTCAGCTTTCAATGATTTTGTTGTTACTCATACTTTAAATGCTTAGGCTCTTTGCTTTTATGATAGCTTATTACCTGATACAGTCCTTTCTACAGTACAGTTTTTCAATATTATTAAACAAATGTCTCATTAAAGGAAACACTTCAAGTTGAAGAAGATGATAGACCAGAGTTACCCTGGTGGAAATGTAAGAAGTGGGCCTTACATATTTTAGCAAGACTTTTTGAAAGGTATGTATGCTCTTGTCCATGCATACTAGTTTAAATTTATTTTTTTGCTGCCTTTGCTATTATGAATATAAATAGAAAAAGGAAATAATAGGCACATTCATGTTCATGTAGATACGGAAGCCCTGGGAATGTTTCTAAGGAGTATAATGAGTTTGCCGAAGTCTTTCTGAAGGCCTTTGCTGTTGGTGTCCAGCAAGTAAGTCTAACATTGTTTAAGTACACACATGACACTTTGAAGTTTTGATTTAAAGATTTTATATTTATATTTATGGGTGTTTTGCATGCATGTATGTATACCACATAACCATGTCAGGTGCCCTTAGTGAACCTTTGGTTGTGGCCTCTTTGGAGGGTCAGACAACTTTTTTCAGGGGTTACATATATCGTGCATATTAGATATTTACATTATGGTTTATAACAGCAAAATTACAATTATGAAATAGCAACAATAATTTCATGGTTGGGGGTCATAACAACATGAGTAACTGATTCAGAGTCACTGCAGTAAGAAGTAGAGAACCACTGCCTTAGTCTTCTAACCACAGACTAGAAGAGAATGTTACAAATAATTGAGTGCCAACGTGTGAGTGCTGGGAATCAAATAAAATTGATGGTTAAATACACCAAGCGGAATCTGTCTTGAGTTGAGGTTAGAGGTTCTCATTTAGGTTTCCTAACATGGCAAAGAACGTCAAGCTTCTCTTTTCTGTTGTAGACAGTTGGGTGTTTGTTTGATGTTCATTGGTGTTTTGCTTGCATGTATGTTTGTGTGAGAGGATCAGATCTCCTGGAACTGGAGTTAATGTAGTTGTGAGGCGTCGTGTGGATACTGGGAATTGAACCCAGGTCCTCTGGAAGAGCTGCCAGTATTCGTAACCACTGACCCACAGCTCCAGATTCTGCCCTTTTTAAAAGTGTTACATTTGTAAGTGTATGTTTATGTGTGTATATGATACACATGGAACTACTCCTTTATCATTACATAGGATTGTTATATCCAGGCTAGGAAGTGATACATAGTAGAACCCCAAGAAAATAAAATAAGGAAAAGACAGTATCTTGTGCTTTTTTTGTTTTGTTTTGTTTTGTTTTTGTTTTTCGAGACAGGATTTCTTTGTATACTGCTGGCTGTCCTGGATCTCACTCTGTAGACCAGGCTGGCCTCTAACACAGAAATCCACCTGCCTCTGCCTCCCAGGTGCAGGGATTAAAGGCGTGCGCCACCACTGCCCCGCTTGTTTGTTTGTTTGTTTGTTTTTTCCAGACAGGGTTTCTCTGTGTAGCCCTGAGTCACTCTGTAGACCAGGCTGGCGGGTTTATTGATTTATTGCATTCAAAATATTTGGCTTGTTAATGTGTATGGGTGTGAATTTTCATTGCATAAATGTGGTCAGAGGACAACTTACCACAATCCAATGTGAGTTCTAGGTTTATAACTTTAAGTTGTCAGGCTTGGTGGCATGTGTCTTTACCCCAGAGCCATCTTACCATGCCATTTATTATTTTGAATGTCTTGGAAACAAATTTATTTCTTCACAAAGGTTTTTTGGGTTTTTTTGTTTTTTTTTTTTTAAACTATAGAATAGAGTCTATTCAGAGCGTGGGGACGGGAGTTACCAGGGTAGTAATAGGCAAAGAAGGGCAGAGAGAGGGAGGGAGTAGAGAAGTAGAGGCCAGCCATGACCACATGGAGGGCGCCTGGCCAGAGTAGGAGAAAAGCAAAATAGCCTTCATGAAAGTTTTTAAGTGTCTTTTTAAAGCAGTGTGATTTTTGTTTTATGCTGATGTCTGGGTATGTATTTTTACTAGTTTATAGTATTAAAATGTATCTGAATTTTGTTTTGTATTCATCTTTCTGTTTTGCTGTTTTTCCCCACAAAGGTGTTACTGAAAGTGTTGTATCAGTACAAGGAGAAACAGTACACGGCTCCTCGAGTCTTACAGCAGACGTTAAACTACGTCAATCAAGGAGTTTCCCATGCGCTTACATGGAAGAACCTGAAGCCTCATATACAAGTAATAATTTCCTCTTTGCAATGTTTATTTTCTTGATAGGTGGGTGTGGATTTGTTAGTAGTTGTAATAGAAATTAAGTAATTGCCATAGAGGTTGAGAAATTGTTGAGTTTTGTTACTTAGTGTAGTTGGGTGGGGTTTTTCTTTCTTTGATGTAGTGCAATGGAAAAAAGGATACTTTGTCGTATTGAAAGGTATTTTATGAATATTCACCCAGCTCCATTTTAGTCTAAAATTTAATCTTCAAGCTAATATTTAAGCTCTGACCATTAGATTATAGTTAATATTTTAGTCATGTGATTTGGACTGTGCAGATTATTTCCTCAGATCGTTTCCCACATAATTGTCTTAGCTGTTATTTTGGTAGTTTACTAGCTTTAAGAGTTCTAGAATTTGCTTCTCTCTTCCTTGTTTTTTAATCTTCTTGAGCATTAGAGATTGAACATAAGGAGTGTGCTGGTTTACAGCAACCCTCCAGTTGTATACAGTTTATAGTTAATGCTTTTATTTAGCATAAATAACTGTTACCTATGTAAGTGTTGTAATTGGATATAGAGTTTAGGTGTTAGGTTGAAGATGCTTTAAATAAATTACTGGAAATTGCTAATTAAATTTTATTTTTTATTTTTTTATTTTTTTGCTACTTAAAGTAGATTGGATAGGTAAAATTTGAAAGCTGAAGGCTGTTACTTTCTTAACTTTTAAATTGCAGGGCATTATCCAAGATGTTATTTTTCCATTGATGTGCTATACAGATGCTGATGAGGAGCTCTGGCAAGAAGATCCTTATGAATATATACGTATGAAGTTTGGTAAGAAATTTTACCTTGCTATCTATGTATGATGGTGCAGGCCTACAATGCCAAATCTATGAAGGAAAATGCAAGCTTATTTTCAGCTACATAAACAAATCTGAGAATAGCTTGAGCTGAGTCTCTTGACTATCTCATAAACAAACCAGGGTCAGTAAGGACCTTCCTGTCAAGTCTGAGAGCCTGAGAACTCATATAGGAGAAGGAGAGAGGTTGATCACTACCATATACTAACTGCTATGGTATGTACCTCCCCGTCCTTACGCATATAAATAATAAGTGAATAGAATAAAGAGGTTTGGGTTTTTTGTTTTGATTTGTTTTGTTTTTTGGTCCTCACCTACCCAAGAGTTCCTCTGTCTGTCCTGGAACTCACTTTGTAGACCAGGTTGGCCTGCCCCTGTATCCCAAATGTTGGTATTAATATACCACCACTTCTTGGCTAATAAATCTCCACATCTAGGAACAAAGTATTTTTGTTTAAGATTATAGAAAGGTTGTGAGCAGCTAGCGTTGAGTTCATAAATTATAATGTGTCTTGTGTATTCTTTTAGGCCTATTCATTCATAACTGTACCTTTTTTCTTTTTTTAAACAAACATTAAGGTATGATAACTGGTTTTCTGACATATGACATACTATAATTTTGAGTCGTGTCAGTTGTATGGATGGGACCTGAAAAATGCGTATTGGTATTCACATGGAAAGCTACATAAAATTTAAAAATTATATGACTAATGTCATCCTCTACTTGGATCTTGTCTGCTGTGACTGTAATGTGAAAGGTTTTTCTAATGCTCTTTTGTATGAAGAACATTAGTAAAAGCTGGTGGATGACCATTTAATTTTTAAAGAAAAGACATAGAATCTGGGTGTGGTGGGCTCTCAATGGTAAGATCATTTGAAGTTCAGCATTAGCCAGGGAGACCTAGTAAGATCCCGTTTCAGAAAAACAAAAAAACAATTTGCAAAATTGTAAGGTTTTTTTTTGTTTTGTTTTGTTTTTAAGGACTGGGTCTTATTGAGTAACTGAGGCTTTCTCAAGTTAACCTTGAGAATGTTATGTCTACACTATGCTTAGATGAATTTTCTCATACTGGGGAAGGTTTGAAGTATTTATATGCTTTATTTCCCAGTCGTGGGGATCAGATGTAGGACTTTGTGCATGCCATGCAAGCTTCTACTTTAGAGTATACCCCAATCCCATTAAACATGGTTGGTATGGTTTCTTAAGATAGGGGCTACTAAACCTGAACTTAAGATTCGGCTGCTTCAGCCTCTTGAGTACTAGAATTACAGGTATGTACCACCACATCTGATTCAAGGCCATTGATTTTTTACAGAATATAATTTGCAGATTTCAGAATATGAAATGTTTTGCAAAGAAAATAGTAAACCAGGCACCATATTCAATGTTTATAATCTTCATAGTTGGTACTTAGAGGCAAGAGGAAGAGAAGTTCAACCCTGTTAGAAAATAGAGCAAAAATTTTTGTTTTCTCTAAATTTTCATCTTACAATTGTTCTCTAGATGTGTTTGAAGATTTCATTTCTCCTACTACTGCTGCTCAAACACTTCTGTTCACAGCCTGTAGTAAAAGGAAAGAGGTGAGTTACCAGGTAGACAACATTTGCTTTACTATTTTAAATATCCTCAGCCTACCTTTTAAAAATGTTAATAATGAGGGGTTTTTGTTAGTCTGTTCTTCAAGAACTGAGGATTAGTCTTTAACCTATTCTTTGTTTCTTCTTCAGGTACTGCAAAAGACTATGGGATTTTGTTACCAGATTCTTACTGAACCTAATGCTGATCCTCGTAAAAAAGATGGAGCCTTGCATATGATTGGTTCTTTAGCTGAAATACTTCTGAAGGTATTCCTTTGTGTATGAGTGAGTGATAGAGAGAGAAAAATTTATGTATTAATGGATATATTTAGTTATATATTTACATTTTAAATATATTTAAACACACATTATAAATGTATATTTAACTATATTGTCTGTTTGTATTTAATTATATATTAATATATAATAATATATATCCGTGTATGCAGCCCATATGTGCAGTGCCTGACCTGAAGAAACCAGAAGATATTGTATCTGGAGTTACAGACTGTTGTAAACTGCTGGTGTGGGTTATCAGATCTGTACAAAGGTTATCTGGAAGAGCAATGAATGGTTTTAGCTGCTGAGCTGTCTTGGCAGTCCCTAAATTAGTAGTTGCTTTTTTTTTTTTTTTTTTTTTTTGTATAGTATATACTCTCTATATAATTTTATATAATATATACTCTGTAGTTTGTCTATTGAAAGTATATGGGCTGGAGAGATGGCTCAGTGGTTAAGAGCACTGACTGCTCTTCCCACAGGTCCTGAGTTCAATTCCCAGCAACCACATGGTGGCTCAAAACCATCTGTAATGGGATCTATAGACAGCTATAGTGTACTCTTATAAATAAAATTTTAAAAAAAAAAAATTAAGAAAGTATATAACTATGGCTGATGAAGCAACAAACCTGATGGAGCTGAGTTCAGTCCTTACACATGTAAACCACCACACTAACCTACAAAGTATTTTATGACTGGAGCCATTTTTCTTATGTGATGTGGCATCACTGCCCGGCTATGTCCTGCTTTTAAAACTCAAGTTTAAATGCTTTTACTGAATTAATTTTACCAAGTATACTATCGTTTCAGCCTCCTAAGTTTCTAATTAGACAAGTTTCTATTGAAACTTGGGCTGTTTGCTTTCTCCTTTTTTTGTTTTATGTTTTTATAAGATTTATTTATTTTATGTAAGTACACTGTGGCTGTCTTCAGACACACTAGAAGAGTACATCAGATCCCATTACAGATGGTTGTGAGCCACCATGTGGTTGCTGGGAATTAAACTCAGGATCTCTGGAAGAGCAGTCAGTGTTCTTAACCCGTGAGCCATTTCTTAAGCCCAGGCTGTTTGCTTTCTAATTCGAGAATTCTAAAATGTATAATTGCTGGTACTATGAGGGTCAGAGGTGTGGTTCATCCTCGGTAAGGAGGCATTTAAATCATGAGTTCCATGCAAGTCTGGGATAAAAATGGGTGGGTTTGATAAGATTTACAGGATGAGATTCAATTGTGTCACTATTAGTTCCTTTTAACATTGTCATGTGTATTTGAACTCGAGAAAATTATGTTTGGAACTGTATCAATTTTTTTTATATTCACAGAAAAAGATCTACAAAGATCAAATGGAATACATGTTGCAAAATCATGTATTTCCTCTCTTCAGCAGTGAGTTAGGCTACATGAGAGCAAGGGTAAGTTTTAACATATAATATATTTGATATATTTTTATTTCTTGTAAGGAATGGCTGAAAATTAAAACTTTGCCTTGAAAAAGTTAAGACTTTTTTTCTTCTGTGAGTCTTCGTCTGGCTGCTGTATGTTGTGTGCGTAGTTTTCATCTATGTCTGGTAGCAGTATCTGTCTGTGTTTTGCATTCAGATCTTGCTATCCACACCAAAGAGTGCAGCCGAAGAATAACTTGGGATCATAGTACTGGTCTAGTGTTGTGTGTTTAAACACATTTCCCACTGGCCAGCCTCCAAATTCCCAGACAAAAAAAAAAAATGTTTAAAAGAGCTTAGTTCGGGAAGTCTGTTGTAATGTCTTCCCAATCATATGAACACCCATCCTGCCTCCCTCTTTTTTAAGGCTTGCTGGGTTCTTCACTATTTTTGTGAAGTGAAGTTCAAAAGTGATCAAAATCTCCAAACAGCTTTAGAGCTGACAAGAAGATGTCTGATTGATGATCGAGAAATGCCTGTGAAAGTGGAAGCTGCCATTGCATTACAGGTGTTGATCAGCAATCAAGAAAAAGGTAATGGTCTGTATGTCACAAACACCTTTACACACAACTGTTAAGTAGAATTCTAGAAAATACCTTTTGAAAGCAACTTGGTTTTTCCTGTTTCTGTACCCAACTTACCTGCTTGATAATCCTCTTCCCCCTCATACAGCTAAAGAATACATCACTCCATTTATCAGACCTGTAATGCAGGCTCTTCTTCATATTATACGAGAAACAGAAAATGATGATCTTACAAATGTAATTCAGAAAATGATCTGTGAATATAGTGAAGAAGTTACTCCTATTGCTGTAGAAATGACACAACATCTGGTACGTTGTTTGAACCTGTTATCATTGGAAAGATGTTGACTTAGTTTTCTGTTTTATTCCTACAGTGACTTGCTTTCCCTACAAACAAATATTCCTTGGAACTTAACTGTGTACCATGCAGTATAAACCATTTGACTAATATTTATCTCGTTTATTTATCACATGGCTCTCAATTTTATCTAGAGACATTGTGAAGAAAAAAAAAAAATTTGAATAACTTGCCAAAGCTGGATGTTTTATGCTGTCACGGGACAGACTTTTTAGGTTCAGTATCTGTGGTTTTCCTGAATTCTCAGAATAGTTGATATAATTCCAAATGGCAAAACAGGTGCATAGAGGTTGTTCAATGGTTAAGACTGATGTGTGTTCTCCCAGAGAAGCTGAGTTTGACTCCCAGAACTTCTATATAGGCTGAGAATTGTGTACAGCCCCAGTTGTAGATCATCTGATACCCTCTTCTGGTTAATGTCAGCAGGCACCAGACATACAAGTATTCCACAGAGATTCTTGAAAGCAAAACACTCATATATTAAATGAAATTTATAAGAAATACAAATTAGCAACTTGGTTAGTCTATACCTGTATTTGTCCATAATCAAATAAAGGATCTCAGCATGTTGTTGGTGCTAGCAATGAATTTTTTTGGGATGTACCAAGGAACATTTGGACCTTTGGTACTGATTATTTATTAAAGCTATCATAATGATATACACATCCTCATTATCCTCATAGTGTGAGTGTAATCCTCGACATGCAGTGATTGAAAAGATCAAGAAAGAGGTGTCACATACCAGAGCAGTGCCAGTTGACTGATTCTAGACCCCTCAATCTTGTAAATCTATTTAGAGATGTGGTTGTGCTCCCTGTTGGACATTTTATCAACAAAAATCCTTAGTAGACCGAGGATATACAGCCTACCTCCTACTTACTCTGTGTATGTTTGCGCATGTGGGTGGGTATGTGTCTCCCCACACCTCAGTCTTAAGAACAAATCAGTGACTATATTTCATTCTCATGATTCTAGGCAATGACATTTAACCAAGTAATCCAGACTGGGCCAGATGAGGAAGGAAGTGATGACAAAGCAGTTACTGCTATGGGAATTCTAAATACAATTGACACACTTCTGAGTGTGGTTGAAGATCACAAAGAGGTAAAAGTAAAAACTAAACAAGGATAGAAAAGTAAAAAAACTCATGGGGGTTTATAAAGCCATTCATTTGCTTTGACTTGTGTGTGTGTGTGTGTGTGTATGGTGAGTGCTGGTTTTATGTACTCCTTGCAGCCTCACAAACTGACCTCATGACTACACAATGCTTGGCTAGAACTAATTTTAACTCTGCTTCCACTAGAATGAATTTGATGTCAATAATTGGACTCTATATGTGTTTCCAGATGTCTACAAACTGTTGTGTAAACTTCATTAAGCCTCTTTTGCATCTTGTTTGGTAATTAAAGATAGGCAGAATCCATGTAAAATCCTGTCCTTGTGTTTTCTTTAGCAAATGAATATATTTTAGAAGTTGAAAAGAGATTTATTAACAAGCTATATGTTTGAGATTAATGTCTTTTATATCTAATTTGTAGATAGATTTTACTTTGTGCATTTAATATTTGAATGGTCTTCACAGATTAGGGAGGACTCCATGGAGTTGGTATTTTCCATTAATCTTGATGGAGTTGAGACTTAAGCTTATACTTCATGGCTCACTATCTAGTGATTTAAAAATGACAGAAACAGAAGGATCTCTGAGTTTCAGTTTAGTCTGGTCTACATAGTCAGCTCCAGGGAACCCAGCGCTACATTATTAAGACCCAGTTTTAGAAATCAAAGGACAAAAAAATGGAAATTACCTAGAATTACTGGCATTGGTAGGAATACTACTGTCTTCAGACAATTTCAGCAACCAGAGTGACTTTGTAGTTTTGTCTGGACTGAGAGCTTAGACATAACATGTTGTCTTAAGAATATTTGTCATACTATTTTCCCATCCTGTTATTTTTGTAAATAAGTAAGTGGTTCCTGTTTGTTTATTTGTTTGTTTTTTCTTGTAATGAAGTGCCATTAAATGTCAGTGTTAGATTTGTTCAGATTTTATGTGTGTTGTTTCATAACAGATTTGATGGAAGTTATTTTGGTTCTTTTAACAAAAATGTGACATTAGTTCTGATTCCTTACCAGTTGATCTTCTCTTTTAGATAACCCAGCAGCTTGAGGGAATCTGCTTACAAGTCATTGGGACTGTCTTGCAACAGCACGTCTTAGGTAGCACATCTCTGGTTTTACTGTTTTATATTACTCAGTTTAAGTAAGCACTTTATGACAACTTGGCTTTTCTCTTCTAGAATTCTATGAGGAGATCTTTTCATTGGCACATAGTCTGACATGTCAACAAGTGTCCCCACAGATGTGGCAGTTACTGCCCCTTGTATTTGAGGTATTTCAGCAAGATGGCTTTGATTACTTTACAGGTAAAGTCAAATCAGTATGAAAGTGTTTACTTTTCCTCTGCCCCTAGTGTGATTACGCATAGCTTATATATAATCTGACCATTGTGTACACTCTTCTGCTTTAACGGCAACTTTGTTTAGATAGTAACAATTAATGGCCAAGGACAGAATGCATATTATTAATTGCTGTTGTGTTGGGATTTTTAGTACTGTTTGCTTTTTAAAAACAAAAATGTTTCATAATCCTCTATATAAATAATTATACATGTATATATTGTTCAGTATAAAGGATAGAGATACTATATTGTCATATTTGCCATTCAAAGAAACTTCTTAAGGAAAAAAGAAGATGTTTTCTTATAAAAATGTATGTGCCTGGTGTGATGGTGCCTACATATACTAGCATTTGGAGGCAAGTGTATCAGGAGTTCGAAGTCATCCTTGGCACCTAAACTGATTAAGATTAGCTTTGGCTTTCAAGAGACTCTCTTAAGAGTCGAGGAGATACACAATAGGATACATAAAAATGATAGACAATTGATTTTCTTTGTTTTTCTTTGTTTTTCTTTTTTACTGTAGACATGATGCCTCTTCTACATAATTATGTAACAGTTGATACAGACACCCTTTTATCTGATACCAAGTATCTTGAGATGATATACAGTATGTGTAAAAAGGTAGGTCCATTTTATAATGCCAGAAGGTTGCTATGAAATGGTAAAGATACATACACTTTTTAATTGTGCTGAACACAGCACACCTGGATCAGACAGGGGCTTTAAGGTTGTAAACAAATTATGTCTGGGAGAGCATGGTTTACTCAGGGCTGTGGGCTGAAGCATGATTAAGAGTCAAGGTCATCATGTGGTTTATATAGCAAATTTGATGTCGTGACCAAAAAATTGAAATGAAACAAAACATAGGAAGTCTTTGGGTTGGTAATAATAATTCAGTGATTGAGCCCTTGTCCAGCAATAGAAGATTCTGAATAGATAGACTGTAGCTTGAGGGTTTTTTGTTTGCTTGTTTTAAGACGAGACCTTACATTTGCTGAAAGGGAATTTAAGGGTTTGGCTGAGTGTGCTGGGGCACAGCTTTACCATCCAGCACTGTGAATTAGAACCTAACCTGGTCTTTATAGCAAATTCCAGACTAGCCAGAGTCAAATGGCAAACAGACCTCAAAAATAGAACTAAAACTACTCCTCCATTTGGCTTTTTATTTTATATTTTGTGGTTTTATAGTTGGTAATCAGACAAATCCTCCTGCCTCAGCCTAGGACTTTGATTACAAGCATGTATTATCTATCACACTTGGTGATGAGTTTTTTTGTTAGTTGGTCTGTATTAAGAGAGGGGGTGATGAGTTTTTTTGTTTGTTGGTCTTTATTAAGAGAGCAGTGGTGGCCCACGCTCTCAGGAAGCAGAGGCAGGTGGATTTCTGAGTTCGAAGCCAGCCTGATCTACAGAGTGAATTCCAGGACAGCCAGGGCTACACAGAGAAATCCTGTCTCAAAAAACCCAAAAAAAAAAACCAACCAAAAAACTAAACAGTTTTCCTTAAGAAAGGTTAGGTGTTGTAGCTTATTCCTCTGTGAGAGAACTTAGTATTTGTTAGCATGCTGGAGTCCAGAATAAGAATTCATAATATGTATAACAAACTAGGTTGCCAGAAGAGTACATTATAACACACAAATGACATGTCTTCTTTACAATGAACATAATTTACAAATTCATTTAAATTTGAAATATATATGTATAGTTATGGTAGAGTGGGGATTATTTTTCTGATGCAGACATTTTTTTCTCACTTTATCGTCTTTGTTGATCAGGTTCTTACTGGAGTTGCAGGAGAGGATGCGGAATGCCATGCAGCAAAGTTACTAGAGGTTGTCATTCTCCAGTGCAAAGGCCGTGGCATCGATCAGGTCAGCCAGGCTCTTGTTCTGTTTGGGGCTTCAGCCTGTTGCTCTTTGTTGTACTTTTGACATTTTTCGTTGGAGCATGTATAGTCTATGTATTATTATAACCTGAGTTTGTTACATAAAATAACCATATGTTTAGTGCATATTTTGTTGAAATGTAAATTAGCTTTGGTTAAAGAGTTTTGATAAGTTAATTCAGTAAGTGCGTTACCAGTCACTCTGAAGGACCACTCTGAAACTTGAGTGGTATTATAAATACTAGTCATTTAAGGAGACAGGAGATTCAGTTGAAGTAATGAGTAAAATAATAGATTAAGCTAGGTAGAATGTGACTGCAATTTTATAAGATCTTATAATCTCTCTTTACAGTGTATTCCATTATTCGTGGAAGCAGCTTTAGAGAGACTGACAAGGGAGGTTAAAACAAGTGAGCTCCGAACTATGTGCCTGCAGGTTGCAATTGCAGCTTTGTATTATAATCCACACCTGCTGCTTAATACCTTAGAAAATCTTCGCTTCCCAAATAATGTTGAACCGGTTACAAATCATTTTATCACACAATGGCTTAATGACGTTGACTGTTTTCTGGGGTAAGTAACAGTAAATTGTAACTTTATGAGGGACTCTATTATCAAAATAGATAAAAATGAAATTACCATTTTTATTTACTGT
The DNA here is from genome assembly GCA_019843965.1 of Rhynchomys soricoides. NCBI lineage: Eukaryota > Metazoa > Chordata > Mammalia > Rodentia > Muridae > Rhynchomys > Rhynchomys soricoides. The sequence goes on from JADRCH010000134.1 coordinate 1,302,016, forward strand.
TTTAGGCTTCATGATAGGAAGATGTGTGTTCTTGGCCTGTGTGCCCTTATTGATATGGAGCAAATACCACAGGTGTTAAATCAAGTTTCAGGACAGATTTTGCCAGCATTTATCCTTTTATTTAATGGATTAAAAAGGGCATATGCCTGCCATGCAGAACATGAAAATGACAGCGACGATGACGACGATGCCGAGGATGATGACGAAACTGGTAAGGATGGGATATATGCTGTACTGAAAAAGTGTCTGCTTAGAAACATCATAGGGCTCGCTCTCTCATAGGATAGTAACCAAAGGCTTTCAATTCATTCATAGGAGATGAGGTATAGTAGTCAGTACTCCTCATTAGTGTATTAGTGTGTTCTCCCATTTAAGGCCAGCTTACACTGAATAGTGAGACTATGGTTTGGTTTTTTTCTTTTTCTCTGCCTTTCTGACAGAAGACATTATCTAACTATATTGTAGTAAGTTGATTGGAAGCGCTGAGTTTATTTAGGAGAGAGTGTTCCCTTAAGAATTTCAGAAAAAGCCACTGTAGTAGCACACACATTTACTCCCAGCACTCAGGAGGCAGAGTTAGGCAAATGTCTGGAGGCCAAAGTGTTTTACAGAGCAATTTACAGGATTACAGGGCTTCAAAGGGAAGCCCTCTCTCAAAGCAAAACAGAAGATTAGGACAACTGTGGAGCTGGGTTTGTCTCCAGAGCTAGAGAGCTCCCCTAGCATGTGCCAAGCCTGGATTTCATTGCAGCACCACAGAACTCTAAAGGGACAGGAAGATCATCCACTGCTCTGTGCCTGCACAGGCAGTGCACATTTATGGCGCAGTTACAAATAAACTAAAATGAAGGGAATTAGATATTGGACAGAATACTTAACTTGTAAGAGACTGTAGACTAGCAATGTAAATTGTTTGAATTTGATACCAGTAATTCTCACCAGATAAATGCCTCACAGCCATTTCTCTGTTCTCTCTGGTTATTTCAGGCAGGTTCTCTATAAAGCCCTGTCTTGAAACTGACTGTTTTACTACTTTATTGTCAGTTGAATTCTAGCTAGGGTTCATGGACATCTGCTGGAATTTTATTTCTTTTATTGCTGGATATGTAATTTGAACACTAATTCCTGGAACCATTACTTCAATTTTTCTCACGATTTATAATCTACTAAGAGTATTGAATTAAATGTCACTTTGCTGAGTAACAGAACATTTCATTGTAATAAACAACTTAATTGGCAGAAGAACTGGGGAGTGATGAAGATGATATTGATGAAGATGGGCAGGAATATTTGGAGATCCTGGCTAAACAAGCTGGTGAAGATGGAGATGATGAAGATTGGGAAGAAGATGATGCTGAGGAGACTGCTCTGGAAGGCTATTCCACAATTATTGATGATGAAGACAACCCTGTTGATGAGTATCAAATCTTTAAAGCTATATTTCAAAGTAAGCCAATTTCTTATATACAAAGCCTATCTTTATTCTATTCTTGTGTCTGGCCCTTAGATAAGCGGTGACGCAAGGGGATAGAAAGTATTTGTTTGCTGTGACATAGAAGGAAGTCTGTCTTCCTATTTTGGAGACCGGAACTTCCTATGTAGACCAAGATGCTTGTTCTGCTTCTTCCTTTATCCTATTACATTTAGCTTATAATTAGAAAGATGTACTTTATAAGAAAATAGTATATTTCAAAAATTGTAGTTAAAATCCCACTTGATTTGCAGTATTTGGCGTGTCTCTCCACCCACCCACTTGTTTATATGGTGGGAATGTGTATTGGGAATGTACAGTGTTTCAGAGTCCAGACAGGACTATCGGATCTCCTGGTCTGGGAGTTATGGCTGGCCTCGAAGCTGTGGTGCTTGCTTCGGTCTCCCATAGTGTCGATTACAACTAAGTGTTACCACATTAACTCTGGTAACAAGGCTACAAAAGCATGGGTGGGTTTTTGGTGTTTTTTTGTTTGTTTGTTTTTTAACTATATAGCATCAAGGATTAATTGATTATGGAACTACTTACACACATTGTTATTGTTTCTTGCCATTGTATTTTGTAGAGATAACCATGTTGATTACAGGGTCTGTCCAAAGATCTAATAATAGTGAAACAGAAAATCATGTGATTACATGTCAGTCCCCTTCTCCCTTTAAAAAAAAAAAAAAAGACATACCTAATACATGAATCGGTTTAGAATCTTTTTTTTTCTCCCTTTCTTTCTGATTTGTTTGTATAGCTTCTGCGTGTAGCCCTGGCTGTCCTATAACTTACTCTGTAGACCAGGCTGGCCTTGAACTCAGATCTGCCTGCCTCTGCCCCCCTTAGTGTTGGGATTAAATGCAGATGCCAGCATCCCCCTAGCAATTTAGCTTATTTTAATTAAAAGTTTTGTTCCTATGCCATTGTGTACACATGGGTATCAAAGGTCAGCTTGTGTGACTTAGTCCCCTCCTACCATACAGGATCTGGGAATTAAAACTCCAGGTCCTCTGCAGGAGCAACAAGTACTGACCTCTCTCTCTCTTACCATGTGTCCAGAATTCTTTCTTTTTCCCTTTTCTCTCCCCTGCTTTTTTTTCTCTCTCCTTTCTCTCTCTCTTTTTTTTTTTTTTTTTTTTTTTTTTTTTTTTTTTTGAGATAGGATTTTCTATATTTCAGCCTTGGCATAGTTTGCTCTCTTACTTAGGATGACCCTCAACTTCTCATTTGCTTGCCTCTTGCTCCCAAGTTCTGGAATTAAAGAATCACAGAACACAGTTTATGTAGCATAGGAGATCAAATGCCTAGAGCGTCATACTAGACAACCAGCCGCTTAAAAATTGCTGTATGCACATTCCTGGCATATATGTGTGTGTGTTTTTAAGTGCAAAATTTCTATTCCATCCTATTTTTTATTTTGTTCTGTATTTGTAGATGCGTCTCTAGTGGGTGCCCACACATGAATGTGTATCTATGGAGATCAGAGGATATGCATAGGCTGATCTCTTAGCTGAGTTACAGATGCTGTGAGCCATATGATGTCTTTGTTTTTATGACAATTTGGAGACATTTTTCTTTTTTCTATACATTAAAATGACCGTGATTTAGCCTATACAATAGAAATTTATGGTCACTATAATTTCATCTTAAAATGCAAAGTCACCTTTCTTACACATTTATATATGTATGCTTTGTTTGGTGCCTGAGGATTGGATTCAGGCTATCTATCTCCCAGGCTAGGTAAGCATTGGCTTTCGGCAAGTTACATCTCCATTCCAGGATTGGAGTTAGGAAAGCACTAAAATACAGCAGTTATTTGTATCACCCTTTTAATCTGTTATGGGAATTAGGTTAACTCTGTTTCTGTAGTCTAGTAACTTTGTTACTTACATAAAAACTGATGAGCCAGGCAATTGTGGTGTAGCCCTTTAATCCCGGTTGGGGGGGTAGAGGATGGAAAGAAGCAGTTGGTTCTCTTTATTTCATTATTTATTCTAATAATCTTTAACCGATTCTCTCCCCACCCTCCATATAGCTATTCAAAACCGTAATCCTGTATGGTATCAGGCTTTGACTCACGGTCTTAACGAAGAACAAAGAAAACAGTTACAGGACATAGCGACCCTAGCTGATCAAAGAAGAGCAGCCCATGGTATGTTACATACCAGAGTATGTATGGAGAGCCATACTCTCTCTGATGCAATTAATGACTTTAGAGCTTTAAAATTATTTGAAGGAATTTAACATTACATAAAGGTATGTGGGCTTGAGGTGTGAGCACTGAATTGTAGAACGTTAGATTACATGCAAAGTGAATACCTTAGTTCATAATAATAGAAATGCTGTTGAAGATTAAATTTTGGACTTACCAATTTTCTTACAAATATAGTAGAATCAGACATTTTCATCTTTAAACATTTCAGTATGCATTTAAAAATACATCCTTATGAGCAGCCTGACCATTTTTGAATCGTTATAGTCAAGGATCAAGCATAGCATTCTAATGTATTTTGTATTTTGTATTTAGTTGCATTTCATCCATTAGATATATTTATTCCTTTTTGTGATGGTTTTTTTTGTTGGTTTTTTTTATTTTATTTTATTTTTATTTATTTATTTATTTATTTGTCCCAGAGACAGGGTTTCTCTGTGTAGCCCTGGCTGTCCTGGAACTCACTCTGTAGACGAGGCTGCCGGGCTTATGATGGGTTCTTAATGATTTGTTTGTATTATGAACATTCAATCAAAATCAGCTAAGAACTTTATATATTCAACTTAGGTAGTAGATGTGTCTGTTACTGGGCAAAATTCTTCTTGTAAATGTATTGCCAGTTCTCTCCCCAAAAGTTCATGATCAGATGACCATTAATGTTTCACTTCTCTTTCCTTCTTTTTCTAGAGTCAAAGATGATTGAAAAACATGGTGGATACAAATTCAGTGCTCCGGTTGTTCCAAGTTCTTTCAACTTTGGAGGCCCAGCACCAGGGATGAATTGAGTTTCCACATTGTGTCCTGCTGTGTGAGTGTAGTGAAGAGCTTGTGTTCCTCCCGGTAGTGGCTCCAGAACCGGTTCATGTTATCTACTAATTGATCAATAGAAGGACAGACACCCCAGGAGGGGGAGCTGATCATGTAACCTGGCACTGGACGAGAAACTAGAGGGATTTGGGGAGGGGTTAACTTGGGGGGCTATTTTCTTTATTTTTTGAAGAAAGTAAGATCCTGACTCTGAAGCTTCAAGAGACACTGTGGAAATCTGAAATGAGGGGATGTCATGAAGGCAGCTTTTCTTTTTCTGAGGAAAAAAATAGGCATGGGCTACAGGACTATTTAAAATGTCTCATTTACAGTATAAAGTTCAAAGGTAGATGTAATTTTTACACCTCTAAGTATTTGTCCTATTTCTGTCTGTTCCTTACCTTTGGGTATCCTTTATATGTAAATAAGATAAGGTAATCAGATAGCCTTATTTGGTCTTTATCATTTTCATTCACCAGATTGTTCCTATGTAGATTGGACATTTATGTAGCACTACATAACTGATTTTAAAATCTGTAAATGAATTAGCACTTTCATATTGAAACAAGCCTGCTAGCCTGTGTATAAAGCAAAACTGTTTGCTGTTTATAAAAAGGGATGTAATGGGGTGGGGGCAGGGGTAATTTCAGGTTTAATTATTAATTTAAAAATGAACTAGCAATTTTGTATCTGGTGACTTTGTGGTGCACTCACCTCTGGTAGTGACTTGAATTCGGTATGTAAAAAGGGGTTAGTGATGTTTCATTGCTGCTAAAAATGGCAACTCCCTCTGTGTCCTTCTTTGTTCCTAAAGCTCTCAGTGTACAAGTGGACATTTGGATACAAGACCTTATGTAACAAACAGAGGTGATATCGGAAGCATGTAAATTGGACATAAAATTCTACTCTTAAAGAGTCGATCTAGAGTATGGCTAAACATCTACATATGCAATCTATTAAAAGAACTTAATTCGGCAATTATGTCTTGATCTGATTGCAATTTATTCTTAATCCCTATCCCCATTAACCTGTTTTTATCTTGTATCAGATAGAGTGCAAAATGTATTTAAGATTACTACCTGCCCATTCCTTTTTCCTCATTTCTCCTCCCCTGTCTTGATTATGGTATCTTATCCTAACTCTGAAGACTGAAGGCACATGGTTCCCTCTAAAAACCACTATTGATACCACTGCAGAAAAAATAGGCCAGCAACAACAGGGTAGCGGGGTGGGCTTCTCCCCTCTTCCTAAATGCATGTGCAAAGATAAGACTTTTGATCTTAAACATCTGTCAGATGAGTCATACATTGGATTATTTTTTATATACATGTATACACAATATTTCAAATTGAAAGCAACATCTCAGTGGATTCAAAACTACTACATACTGTTGTCTAAAACAAAATTTATAATTGTACAAATGAAATGCACATATTGATATTTAAAATGCATAATTAAGAAAACCCTTTGGTGTTGTGTTTTTCTTGTATACCAATACTTAAGACTCTGATGTTGACACTGTTTGGCTTTCTATTTTGACTCTGAAGGAATCAAAGTATTTCTGAATTTAATACTAAAATGTTGGCAAAAGGAAAGCAATGTCTAAATGTTTGGGTACAAACTGTTAATCAAGTGTGCTTCTACTCCTGTCTCATCGCTAAGACAACAAGTGTATACCCTAGGTTGCTTAAGGGAATGTCACTATTCTATAAAATCAATACAATAAAAATGGAGTAGGTATTTATATTCAACATTGTGTGCAGAGAGGAGAATGTTATTAACATTATCGTCTTCCTTTACATTTCTGTACCTAGTCTATTTTTTAAATTCTTAGACTTCACCAATATTTACAAGAATCCAATTTTCACATTACTGGAAAACCATATATATGAAAGGCTTTAGTTTTATACACAGTGAAAATTCTCATTTACAGAGGTTATATATTTTTAATTTGATGTTAGAATTGATAGTTCGAGTTAGAATTGATAGTTTCAATACAGCAGGCATACCTAAATTTTCATGGTTTTTTTTCCCCCTTACACTTAACCTTGAATTATAAGTTCCTACAAGATGCCATGTAGCCCTTGCTTCCTGGAAATATATAGATAAAAGCTGACCTTGAAATTTATGCCTCTCTAATAGAGGATTGAAGTCCTGTGTCTCCATGCCCTGCAAAATTACAGTCCTAGTAAAATTTTCATTTTATGTGTATGGATGTATTGCTTCCCAAGTGCATTCACTGTCCAGAAGGAGGGTATTAGATCCCATGGAACTGGAGTTACAGATGCTAATAGGGCTCCATGTTGTGCTTGAGAATTGTATGTTGGTCCTCTGGGAAAGCAGCACACTGAGGTATCTCTGTAGCAACTACATTCCTATAATTTGTATGTAGACTTTATTTGCCCACTTTAATTGCTACTTTCCCCTTTTCTCAGTATTGCTACTAATGGAATACAAATATGTCTATAAAATATGAGATAGTGCCTGGTATTCTTAGCTCTGGAGGAGATCAGAATGTAGATAGAGCAGGTCTTTGTAGTAGTATATGCAGTGCAGGTGGAGGACAGGAGGCATTGGATCAACCTTTGTACAGAAATGAAGGATGGTTGTAAGCCAGGTCCTCTGCAAGAGCAGATACCCTTTAACTGCTGAGCCATGCCTTTTATTTAGCCTTGGTATTTGGTGCCTGAAGGGCAGATTGCTGGTCTTTGACCCTTGACCCTTCTGCTTGTGTGAGGTTATAGGTGTGTGACAGCACACCTGAGTTAACACATCTAAATCTTGTGTGTGTGTCAGTGTGTGGACCTCTATACCATAGGTCAGTGGTGTCTCTCTGGAGTTCCAGGTAGTTGGGAGCTCCTGAAGTAGGTGCCAGGAATCAAACTCCAGTCTTCAAAGAGAACATTTTGTCCTCTTATCCACTAAGCCATTTCTCCAGCCTCAGACTTTTTTGAAATTTGTGGGTGTTTTAGCTACATATATGTCTTGTGTGCCTGGTGCCCAAAGGGTCCAGGAGAGTGTATATTCATTCAATCTTCACTAATTCAAATTAGATGGTTAGCTGTGAGCCACTGTGTATTGAGAATCAAACCTGGGCCTCCGAGAAAGCAGCCTGTGCTCTTACCGGGACCTCTCTCCAGACCCAGAACAGAGATTCTTAAATTGAACAATGAATAGTAATTCTGAGATTAGAGCCAGGTTGTAACTTGAGCTAAAGTGACACTATATAGGCTTCCTATATTTGAGTGCAGTATGGTATGTGGGCAGCTTAATTATAGTCTGAATAAATCAGCTGTGATAAAAAGGTGTATTTCAAAGTCTTTAGGAGCTATGTGGTCATAAAAGGCCAAAAATTACTCTAGTAATCGTTAAGAGGCTGATCAGCTGCAATAACTAGTCTTGCTGTACTTGAACTTTGTGGGTCAAGTTGCCATCATAGAGACCCACGTGCCTTTATCTCCCAAGCAAAGATGTGCACTACTTTTATCTTTTTACTATCTTAAGCCAAATATGTATCTGAAAAGGCTATAGTGTTCTTAGCTAGGGATTTACTACTGTGAACAGACACCACAACCAAGGCAACTCTCATAACAACATTTAATTGGGGCTGGTTTACAGGTTCAGTCTTGTATATACTGGCTAGTATGAGGGTATTAATGCCCCACACCCATGGTGACACACCTACTCCAACAAAGCCACACCTCCCTGGGCAGAGCATATACAAACTATTACAAGTGTATTCCAAGTTGATCTACATGTACTCCAGATAGAATCTTAACTACTTCTTTGACATCTAGCAATTGATAGATTTAGTTTGCAAATACAGAAGGGACCATTTTGACACCTCCCTCCCCCCAAAACAAAAAACAAACAAAAAACCTTGAACATTTAGACTTGGTGGTGCCACAAGTCTTTAATCCCATCACTTCAGAGGCAGTTGGATCCTTTAGGAGCCATCCTGGTTTACAAACCAGAGAAGCCCTGACTCAAAAAAAAAAATAAAAGCAAATATAACAAACATAATTTAGTAATCACAGTATAGTGGTACTAGTTCTAAGCAAAGGAAACAAGCAGAGAGAGAAACCCTCCATTAATGTGGTCATTTAATAGAGAATAGCCCTGATAAGAACCAGTACTTACATACAAAGGCATAGGTCTCAGCTCATGTATCATATCCCAAAATGACCTAAATGGACCAAAGATTCCTAAACTCTCTTAATTTTAGATTAGACAAGGTACAATCAGAAAAATTAGACTAGATTTGCATATGCAGAGTTATTCTGTGACAACTTGAGCTGCTTTAGCAAGATGTCATTTTTTAAAATGCTATGCCTTAATAAGCCCTTAAAATTGTAACTCCAGTGGCATACCTGAGTAAGTCCAAACATTAGCCCTCAAAAGCAGCCAAGAAAATACTAATAAATCACACATCTGATGGGCTGGTATCCAACTGTACTGGAAGGCTCTTGGTTTAAACTAGCACCACACAAACCTTACCAATAACAGACAGGTTGTTTTTTGTTTTTTTTTTTTTTTTTTTTTTTTTTTTTTTTTTGTGCTGAGATAGGGTGGCTGTCCTGGAACTCACTCTGTAGACCAGGCCGGCCTTGAACTCAGAAATCTGCCTGCCTCTGCCTCCTGAATGCTGGGATTAAAGTTGTGTGCCACCACTGCCCAGCTAAGACAGTTTTAAAAACAGATGTGCCTAGCTTATCAGAGTGCTCAGATTTGATCCCTAGCAGCACATACTCATGCTGGCAAAGAATAGTAGACAGTTGTGATCTTAAATGGTTACTATACAATCACACCTAACAGTCTCTTCAATGAGTAGCCTGGGGTATAGGATTTACTAAACTTTGTAAAAGATGTTTTAAACATTTTTATCATAAAATGCCATCTGGGGTTGGAGAAATGGCTCTGGTTCCAGAGATCCTGAGTTCAATACCCAGCAACCATGTGGTGGGCCAAAATCATTTGTAATGGGATCTGGTGCCCTCTTCTGGCATGTAGTTGTATATGCAGATAAAGCACTGAAGCATAAAATAAAATCTTTTCCTAAAAAATCCAGTGTCATATCCTATTTTTCAAGGGTCCAAGTGTAATCCCAAATTCATTTTGTGTTCTTGGGGATTAAACCCAGGTACAATGGGGACGGTGGTGGCATATGCATTAGGCATGTTTGGCCATTGTTTTTCTTTTTTTTAGAACAAAAAAAGATTTATTTTATGTATACGAATACACTGTAGCTGTCTTCAGACACACCAGAAGAGGGCATCAGATCCCAACACAGATGGTTGTGAGCCACCATGTGGTTGCTGGGAATTGAACACAGGACCTCTGGAAGAGCAGTCAGTGCTCTTAAACCAATAAGCCATCTCTCCAGCCCACTTGACCATTGTTTTTAAGAATATTAATATTGTCCAGAACGAGAGATGGTGGCACATGCCTATAATTCCATTACTGGCCATGTGGAGGTAGAAAGGTCCAAGAGTACCAAACCAAAGTAGTGGTGACATGTACCTATCATGCCAGGGTTTGGTAGGCGTTGCCGGTGGATTAGTTCAAGATCGTGTCATCTATTGCCCTCTACATAGCAAATATGAGACCAGACAGCTATGCTCTCAAAAATAAGAGAATGTATATTGTAAGTCCTGTTATCCTTTAAATGGCATTTGAGTACCAATTATGTAACTATGCCCTGGTTAGATTATTGCTTAAAAATTGTAATTTACTGGGCCTGATGTTGTGGCATAGACTATATAGCCTACTCTTAGCACTCTGGAAACTTGGAAGCAGGATAATCTACCGCCAAATTGCCTCCTGGACTACACTGCAAACTAAAGTCTCAGATAGGGTGAGGGCAATAGTAGGTAATATTTACTGTACATTCCAACTAGATTCAGTTGCAAACTCAAGTTTGTCCTGGCTATTTTCACATTTTTCGACTTATTTGACATCATATGAAATGCAAGTGACTGCTAATGCCGGTCAGCCTCCTTGTCATATTGGAATATACACCTGGCAACTCTATTTAATTGTGAATACCGCACGCTTGTATCTGAAATGCCTCGTATTGGAAATGGTTTAAAGGGTTGGGCCGAGAGGACCAAAAAAACATACCACAAACGCCACAACTAATGTCTTGGTTTAAAGGGTTGGGCCGAGAGGACCAAAAAAACATACCACAAACGCCACAACTAATGTCTCAAAAGGTTAAAGAACCCAACAGATGCTTTCTTCATCCTTTAGTTCCACACAACACAACGCGCATGCAAAGGAACGGAGCGACCACAAGTCCACCGACACACTAGAGCTTTGCCTCCCAGCGGAAGCTCGGCTCCGCCGAAATTTCAGCAGGAGCAGAAAGCGCAACTTCCCATGGCATGGCCGTGCCCGAGACTGGAGAAGGGCAGGCAGGTTCCGAACCCAGTCTCCGGCATCAGTTGCGCTAGGTACACAAGAGTCCCGAAGTGAAGGCCTCAGCCGACTCCGAGAGTCCCCAAGGAGTGCGTGGGCCCCTCCTGCTGCCCTACTCCTGCCTTCATCTTCCCTTCCAATTAAATAACATTCGGCAATAGCAAGACAAGGCCCACCCGGCCTCCGATACACGCTCCGGCAGGACCACCGGGAGCTCCACCGTCTCCACATCAGCCCTGTAGGGAAAATGGCGCCCATCACCCTATTTCCCTCCCGGGCAATCAAAAGGACGAACCTCCCTCCCTCGCTACAAAATGGCGCCTCCCGTTGGGGCCCCAGAATCGGCATAATTCACTCGTCAGTGGGGCGGAGTGGTCCGGGATGAGCAGTTCTGCCAACCAGTCAGGCACAGAGGCTTTGATTCTGTACCAGACGCCAGCCACTCAGGCGCGGGTAGGAAGGCTAGGCTACAATGACGCAGAGGTATGGGCGTGGTTAATGGCGGTTTCCTATCCGTCAGCTAAATTTGGGCCAATCGAGAGCAAGAGTATTCCAATGAGTGACGTAATGAGCGCCCAATGGAGGCTAGGGGCGGGACTCAGAATTGCTATGCGGGTTGCGGGGCCTGGGGGCCGGGCGGCTGTTTCCTGTCCTGGTGCATGGTGGTCGGACGAAGGAATTGTTGGAAAATTTTCTCGGAGGTTCGTATATAAATGTGTTTTTACCCAGTGTGCATTATTCTCCGCCCGGCCGCCGCCCTTAGCGCGGCGGCGCGGGCCCACTTGGGCCCGGGCTCTACCTCCAGCTTCTCATGCCGGTCCTTAGGCCTGGCCGGACCTACGGCCGCCTTCGTAGCGGAGCTCGGGCAGAAGCGGAGTTTATTAATAACCCGAGGCCGCCACTCTAGGGCGGCGGAGCTTTTCTCTCTGAAGACGCCACCCCGCCCCACCCCACCCCCACTCACCCAGCGCCCTGCCTGTCCCCTTAGGGGGCCGCTGAGGGGAGGGAGAGCAAGAGGGGAGGGTGGAGCTCTCCGGAGCCCGGCCGCTTTGCTCGACCTGACCTTCACGCGGAGCGAGTCCCCTGGCGCTCGCTCGGTGTCGAAGCTCGTCAGGCTGGGCCTCCGGGCCTCGTTTCACTGCAGGCCCCAACAGGGGCGCGGGCCCTGCGGCTGGGGACACCGCCTGCACATCGCCCCCGGGTTTCTTCCTATTCTGATCCTAGGCACATTTATTCATTTTCACAATTTTTATCCAAAAGTCAGTGAGGCCTAACATCGAATATTCAAAAGTAGTCTCTTGGAATGTTTTATAATGGGACTTTGGTTCACTCTTTTAACTTTCTCCCTTTCATTAAACGAAGTTTTAATAAGTAGAAATGAATACCACTGCCCATCTGTTTGTTTAGAATCAGGCTCTGCCTTCGCTTTTGAAATATTCAGAGCATCTGGCATATTCCGTTGGAGAAATTGAGACATGTGAGAAATTGCACGTTTCAGGTTGTGTTCAGTTTGGTCCTTAATTTTACAAGGAAAGATGCATTCTGCTCTAGTGGGCAAAAACCTGTGTAACATTTTAACATTTTATTTATTCTAAGTATATGTTAAATTCATTGTGAAGTATAAAGATCACAAAACATCAATAAGAAGCATAAATCTTACCCCTGACATTTTGAGTATTTGGATATTTAGTCAATCAACTGTACACTTTCCCCCTTTGTTTACTTTGATTAGTTTTATCTGAGCATAGTGTCTCAGTCTATAATCTCAGCATTGTGGGAGTGTGAGGCCAAAGGAGTTCAAGGCTACTCTGTTTGTTTGTTTGTTTGAGACAGGGTTTCTCTGTAGCCCTGGCTGTCCTGGAACTCACTTTGTAGACCAGGCTGGCCTCGAACTCAAAAATCCACCTGCCTATGCCTCCCAAGTGCTGAGATTAAAGGCGTGGGCCACCACTGCCCGGCAAGGCTACTCTTTGTTACATATTTACAGCTAGTTACATACCGAGTTTCTGATCTCAAGTATGATAATTTTTTAGATTGAATTCACAGACCTTCAAATTCGCCTTCTAAAACAATCCAAACTAAGTCTGGTAGTTCAGCTTTGAAATCTAAGCTATCAAGGCAAAAATGGGAGAAATTACAAATTTCAAGGCCTGCCTCCACTACAGTTTGAGTTTAAGGCCAACCTGAGTTACCTAGAAGTGAGGCCCTATTCCCAGGTGAAGATCAGGTTGAGGATGTGGCAAGTGGTGGAATGCTTACCTACCAGGTACAAGGCCTTAAATTCAGACCTTAAAACTGCAGATTAACTCACCATGGTAATGCATACCTGTAATCTTAACACTTGGGAGTAGAGACAGGAAGATCAGGAATTCAGAGTCAATTTTGGCTGTATACATAGCTCCAGGCCAGCCAGTCAGTCAGTCACACTGGAGCTTGTCTCAGAAAAGGGGAAAAAAATTAGCCTATTGAGGTGGTACATGCCTTTAATATGCCTTTAATCCCAGCCCTCTAGAGGCAGGTGAATCTACAGATGGAATTTCAAGATAGCCAGGCAGGGCTACACAGAGAAACTTTGTCTCATAATGAAAAAAAAAAAAAACCAACTATAAATACTTGGCCTGGTGCCCAGGGAGGCCAGAAGAAGGTATCAAGTCCCCTGGAACTAGAGTTACAGTGATTGTGAGCCACCATGTGGTTGCTGGGAACCAAACCCAGGTCCTCTGGAATAGCAGCCAGTGATCTTAACCACAGAGCCATCTCTCCAGCTACCTAAATTTACATTTTTTTTCCCCATTTTTTTTTGGCTCACATGTGTGTGCGTGTGTGTGTGTGTGTGTGTGTGTGTGCGTGCGCGCGCGCGCGCGCGCGCGCCTGCTCTCCTACACATGTGGAGGTCAGAGGACAACTTGCTGGAGTGTGTTGTCTCCCTCCCCCATGTGGGTCTCAGGGAGTTAAGTCTTGGCAAACTTGGCAGCAAGCACCTTTACTCTTAAATCTTGTACTAACCCTCTAGACGGGGTTTTCTGTCTCAGGTGTAATACCCTGATGGAACCATGTTCACAGCTGGGGGGCACCCATCTGTAATCCCAGCACATGGGTAGCAGAAGAAGGTTCAAAGCCAACCTGGGTCTCATAACTTCTAATTTCTTTGTCTTGGCGATATTTGTTTATTTATTATTTTTGAGAGAGGGTACCTCTATTTAGTCCTAACTGTCCTCTGCTTTGTAGACCAAGCTGGCCTTGAACTCACTGACAACCTCTTGCCTCTGCCTTGTAAGTACTGGGGTTACGCTCAGCCTTTTCTGCCAGTTCTTACTAGTCTTCTGTTCTGTTCTGTTTGAGACCGGATTGTGGTATGTAGTCCAGGCTGTGTTTAAACTTAGCGTCTTGCCTTATCATCTTTGTTCCACCACACACAGTGGCATTCTATATTATAGTAGACATCCTGTTGAGTACAAAGTGGTGACATCTCTTGTGGGTTTTATTTGCTTTTCTCTGATTGCTAGTGAAATTCATCATTTATTGTCCATTGGGCTGTTGATTGTCTATCTTTGGAGAAATGTTCGTTTGTATCCTTTCCCTATTTAAAAGTGTGTCCACACACATGTGCAAGTGTGTAAGGGGGAAGGGAGAGCACTTTGGGGTGTTCCTGTGTCAAAGGACAAGTTGTGGAAGTCAGTTTCTCCTTCTACCACGTGGTACCCAGGAATTGAAATGAGTTTGTTAGGCTTGGCTGTAGCTCAGTGGTAGGGCAGTTATTCTGTATTGGATCCTCTGCATGGGGTAAGATGGGATATTGAAAATCTAGTCTCTACATTTATCTCTTAGTCCTTCCTATTCCTGGGGGCATACCATTTGAATTTATAACAGGCTTGCTTTGTTATTACTTATAGTTTTAAAAACCTGAGTGCAATCATAGCAAGAATACTCCTATGCTGTTTGCTTTCTTTCTTCACTGCACATTTTGGACACATTTCTCACCATTTTATGTAGCTGTCTTCTTTTTACTGCTGGCTGGAAGTCAAAGCCAGGGTCTTGCAGGTAGTAGCCAGGAGCTGTAGAGTCAAGCTGTGTCCTAGCATGGATTTCTCTTTACTGTTGTCACGCTTCATTTTTTTTTTTTTTCCTTCTCGTTTCATTTGTGGGCAGGATATTTAACATCTTCTTGATGGGTTTTTACATTGTTGATCATTTTTTGCTATTACAAATAGTGCTTCATTGAACTGTGCACACTTACACAAGTGTTTTAAAATTTTTCATTAAATTTATTTATTTGAAGGTGGGTACACACTTGCTGCAGTGCCTGTGCAGGAGTCTCTCTCCTTCCCTTCTTCAGGAACTAGAGATCAGGTCATTCCTGGCATCTGCTGAGCCACCTCACAGGCCCTCAGAAGTGTTTAATAAATATTAAGAATTATTTGGTGGAACACCTTTGTGTTTATTTTATTGATGGACATGATGGTGCACATCTTTAATTCCAGTACCTGAGAGACAGAGGGAGGCAGATCTCTTGTTCAGTCCAGCCAGGGTTACATAGTGAGACTGTGTCTTAAAAAAAAAAAAAAAAAAAGATGTATTATTGTATGTGTTTGTTGACGGGTCTGCGTATGAGTAATGTCCATGAGGCCAGAGGCATCAGATCCTCTGGAGCTGTAATTACAAGCAGCTGTGAGTTGCCTGGTGTGGATGCTGGCGGTTGAACTGGGGTCCTTTGTGAGGGTAACACATACTCTTTAGGACTGGCCCTTCTCTCTGGTCCTCATTTGTCTTTTTAATAATTAGTGCACGTTGTCCAGTTACAGTGTGATTTTTTTTTTTTCCTCCACACTGTACTTTAATGTTCAGTTTTCAATTTCATCTGGCCCTGGAATGAGTTTCTTAAAAAGAAGTTCACTGGAGATGCTGGTGATAAAGCACTCAGGTAGTGTTTCTGAGGCCTGGGGTTCTCTTCTGCAAAGCCAAAAGATAAAGCAACAAACTCATAATCCAAGTAACAAATATACAACAAAGAAGATTTCCTCCCTATTTCTATGATAACATGCACATGGCAGTTAGGTGTACATTTACATAAATCAACATTGTATGCACACACTTTTGAAGGCACACACTTATGAATAGGTTGCCAAAGGTAAGGATCTTAAGAAAAACAGTATTGATGAAATTACAGCCGAGCAGTGGTGGCGCACGCCTTTAATCCCAGCACTCGGGAGGCAGAGGCAGGCGGATTTCTGAGTTCGAGGCCAGCCTGGTCTACAGAGTTAGTTCCAGGACAGCCAGGGCTACACAGAGAAACCCTGTCTCGAAAAACAAAACAAAAAAAAAAGAAAAGAAAAGGAAGAAAGAAATTACAAAGATAGGTCAGGAGCCAGTTGGAGCTACTTCTGAATTGGGGTTAATTCTGCAAACTGTGATGAGGTGCGTGGGGTGTGGGAGTGGTGATGAAGGGATTCTAAGATTTCATTGTAAGGATTCTGAGTTTTTCCTTTTTAGAGGAACCTTGACTAGAATGGTGTTTCATTTTGTTTCAGAGCTGAGGGCCTTGTGCTTTCTCTACCACAGAGCTAAATCTCCAACCCCTAGAATGTTTTCATAGACTCTATTTAAAAGGCTTTTCCCCAGAGTTGATAGAGTGCTTGCCTAGCATGCAGGAGGTCCTGGTTTCATCTACCAGTGAATAAACCCTGTATGAGGCTTCATACCTATAATCCCTGCACTGCAGAAATAGAGGCAGGCAGGAGAACCAGAAATTTAGTCAAGGTCATTCCTTCCTGGCTGTATAACAAAGCTGAAGACCAACATAGGCTCTATCAGATACTGTCTTTAAAAAACATGGAGCAGAGGCATAATGCAGCCTGTAGCATGCAGTCTTAGCTCTCGGGAGTCAGGCAGGAGGTACTTTGCGTAGGTTCAAGTGCAGCCTGGACTGTCTAATGGATCCTTACAGCACATTAAATAGCTGTAAAAATGTGTACTTTTTAAATCCTGGCAGCTTATTTAATTAATTTATTTGTTCTGAGACAGTGTGTGTGTGACACATGTCATTGCACTTGTGGGAAGGTCAGGGGAATTCGTTCTCTCCTTTTACCATATGGGTCCCAGGAATTAAACTCAAGTTGTCTGGTTTGATGGTTGGCATCCAATAAGCTATCACTGGTGCTAAATGATTGTTTTTAATGAGAAAACAATATGTGCCTAGTACATAATAAGAAAAATGCTAAATGGCTTGTAAGGAAAAGAATTTGTCTTGTTTAGTACCAGGGACTGAGCCCAGGATGGTGTGTGTGATGGTTTGTATATGCTCGATCCAGGAAGTGACACTATTAGAAGGTGTGGTTCTGTTGGAGTAGGTGTGTCACTGTGGGGTGGGCTTCAAGACCCTCACCCTGGTTGCCTGGAAGCCAGTATTCTGCTAGCAGCCTTCAGATGAAGATGTAGAGCTCTCAGCTCCACCTGCACCTGCCTGGATGTCTCCATGTACCCCCCCTTGATGATAATGGACTGAACCTCTGAACCTGTAAGCCAGCCCCAATTCAATGTCCTTATGAGAGTTGCCTTGGTCACGGTGTCTGTTCACAGCCGTAAACCCCCTAATTAAGACAGTGTGCATATTAAGCATTTAGTCACCTGAAATTTATCCCTCAGCTCTTAATTGGCTCAAACAGTCACAACCCACCCCCGAATTTTTCATGTGAAAAAAGAATGGTGATTATGAATACTTTTAATCTCATAAGAGTTTATGGAAGTGAGAAATGCTGGAGACTATAATTTTAAAGATCATTTATGTAGTTTAATAGAAGTTTAGTCAGGCATGGTGGGGCACACCCTTAATCCCAGTACTCAGGAGGCAGAAGCAGGTGGATCTCTGAGTTCAAGGCCAGCCTGGTCTACAGAGTGAGTTCTAGAACAAAACAAACAAACCAACCCAAGCAAAAGAAAAAAGAAGAAATTGGACTGGGGAATATAGCTCAATAGAACAGCTGTTTCCAGCATGCTTAAGACCCTGGCAAGCTTCAGCACCAAACCACACAAAAAAGATGCCCGTATATAGTTTACTTGAAAACAGGTGAATACGTTGTTTCTAATTACACCACTAAAATACAAGTATGTATATGCATAGCAAGCAGTATAGAATAAAAAGAGGAAGGATTTGATTTGTTAAGCTACTGAGAATCATTTTTCTTAATTTTAAAATTTATATTACAATATTATAAGAAAAATGTGTAATAGTTTAGAAAACAATACTGTTGGGCACCATGTCACACTCCTTTAATCCCAGCACTAGGGAGTAGAGGCAGGCGGATCTCTGAATTCAGTGCCAGTCTGGTCTACAAACTGAGTTTCAAGACAACTACAACTGTATAGAGAGACCCTGTCTCAAAGAAAGAAAGAAAAAAAAATAGTTGGACCAGAAGGATGAGGGAGCAGCTTAATGAACACAAAGATTATTGCGGTAATTATAGTAAGAAGCAATGAAAAATAAAAGAGTTTTTTAAAAGATCTTTTTGTTTTATTTTGTTTTGTGAGACAGGTTTTCTCTTTGTAGCCCTGGCTGTCCTGAACTCACTTTGTAGACCAGGCTAGCCTCAAATTCAGAGTACCTGTCTCTACCTCCCAAGACACTGTCTCTTAAAAGTGTGTGCCAACAGTGCCCAAAAGTTTTATTTAGTGTATGAGGGTTTTTTGCCTACATGTACAGCATGTGTGCTTGGTGACTGCAGAAGCACCAAGTGTTGTATCCCCTAGAACTGGAACTACAGGTGATTGTGAGCTGCCCTGTGAGTCTTCTGCAAGAGCAGTATGCACTTTTAATGGATGGCCATCTCCAAAGACCTGATAAAGAAACATTCAGAAGGATAAAAATCATGCCAGTTCATGATTACCTTGTTGTATCATTAAGAAAAAATTAGTCACAGGTGACTTGATAATTTTTACTCTGGGTATCTTAAAGTGTTGGAAATAGACAAGTCCAGATGACAAACCTGTCAAAGCATAAAGATAAATTGGCAGCCTTAAGTGTGTGTGTGTGTGTGTGTGTGTGTGTAATAAGATGTGTTTATCCAAAGAAAAAGCAGAGTATATTTGATTTCAAAGGAATTCAAGGTAGTCCAAACCCAGGAGACTGCCCAGCTGTTGGATTAACTTTTTCTTGAATCCTTTTGGAGTTTCGTTTTGTTCTGTTTTTGTTTCCAAGACAGGGTTTCTCTGTGTGTAGCTCAGGCTGTCCTGGAACTCACTCTGTAGACCAGGCTGCCCTCAAACTCCTCCCAAGTGCTGGGATTAAAGGTGCATGCTGAAACCACCAGACTTTTTCTTGAATTATAAGGGACAGGCTGGCCGGGCAGTGGTGGCACACGCCTGTAATCCCAGCACTTGGGAGGCAGAGGCAGGCAGATTTCTGAGTTCGAGGCCAGCCTGGTCTACAAAGTGAGTTCCAGGACAGCCAGGGTTACACAGAGAAACCCTGTCTCGAAAAAACAAAAAAACAAAAAACAAAAAATAAGGGACAGGCTGGAGTAGAGCTCTTGCCCAGCATGTTTTATAAGGCCCTGGATTTCCCCAGTAACACAAAGAGTTGCATTTAAAAAGGTATGGGATATTCATAATTTGTTTGTTCTTTGCTTTCTTAGTCTGTCTTTCTTTCTCTCTTTCTCCCCCTTCTCTCTTTTTTCTCCTTCCCTCTCTCTCTCTTTCTTTCTTTTTTTCTTTCGTGTGTGTGTGTGTGTGTGTGTGTGTGTGTGTTTGTTTAAGAAGAAAATGTGCGTGTGAACTGTCTCTTCATTTCCTTTGCTGGTCAGCCTGTTGAAGCTGGTGATTCTAATGGCCTGCTGGACCACTCTTTCCAGGGTGTCTTTGAGGAAGAAACTTTGTGAGTGGTCTCAGCACAGTAAAGTTCATTGTGTACCAGAAACCATAGGACAACATTCACTTTGTGTACTCATGGCTCCTGTTACCAATGTTGGGCAATCAGGGTATAATCCTTGGATTTTCACCTCATGCTCCTGTTCAGTAACCTCTGTGTTTTTGACAGTTATGTTTAATTTTGACCTGTTGGTACTGAATAAACTTCATCTTGGGTTTCATCAGAGTTCACCCATAATAATGGAGTTAGAGATAGCTACCACCTCCAGAGGCAGAGACTCACTATTTAGACTAGGCTGGTCCTTTGGAGGTTTTTAGTTTGTTTGCTTTGTTTTATTTTGTTTTGCTTTTCTGAAACAGGGTTTCTTTGTGTAGCCCTGGCTATCCTGGAGCTCTCTCTGTAGAATAGGCTGCTGTCTAACTCACAGAGATCTGCCTGCCTCTGCCTCCTAATTCTGGGATTAAAGGCATGTGTATGTCACCACACCTGGCCAAGATTTTATATTTGTGTATGTCTTAGGGTTTTACTGTTGTGAACAGACACCATGACCAAGGCATGTCTTGTAAAGGACATTTAATTGGAGCTGGCTTACAGGTTCAGAGGTTCATTATCATTAAGGTAGGAACATGGCAGTGTCCAGGGAGGCATTGTGCAGGCAGAGCTGAGAGATCTACATCTTCATCTGAAGGCGGCTAGTGGAAGACTGACTTCCAGGTAGCTAGGACTAGGGTATTATAGCCCACGCCCACTGTAACAAACCCACTCCAACAAGGCCACACCTCCTAATAGTGCTACTCCCTGGCCCAATATATCACTGTGGATTTAGTCAGCTCACTGGCATTTACCTGTGGATGATTTGCAGGAGCCAGTTCTCTTTCTACTAAGAGAATTCTGGTGAAGGAACTCATGTCACCAGTCTTGAGTGTAAGTGCCTTTACCTGATGAGCTATCTTAGCTTGGATTTCATGTGTACCATTCCTTCTTCTCAAGGGCTCATATTTTTCTTCAGGATAGAAAATGTTGTTAGCGCAAATAAATCGGGATTCTCAGGGAATGACAGAATTTCCTGGAGGAGGAATGGAGGCTCAACATGTTACCCTGTGCCTGACAGAGGCGGTAACCGTGGCAGGTAAGCGATCTTGCTTGAATGAATCATGGAGGTTTCAATTAAAGATCTTGGTGGTGGTTGTTGTTACTTTTTAAAAGAATCCCATACATATATCCAATGTGTCTTGATGATATCCAGACCTCTCCTGTTCTCTGACATTTTCAATTTGGCTAAATTAATTTCTTTCTTTCTTTTTTTCTTTTTGTAAATTCTTTTAAAAAGATTCTACTTGAGTGTCTTTAAGAATTAAACAACTTGCTTTTCCCCTAGTTTTCATTTTATAGAAAAGAATGTAATGTCATTAACATGCACATATATAGGTGTCTAAATAACTGTGCTTTATCATAGATGGTGACAATTTAGAAAATATGGAAGGTGTGAGTTTACAAGCTGTAACACTGGCAGATGGCTCTACTGCTTACATCCAGCATAATTCGAAAGGTTAGTGTATCACATGTGGCCAGTTGGTCAATGCTAGTGAATCAGAACCCTTACCAACTAGACTTTCATTTCAATCTCCTAAAAGTGTTGTGCTGCATATGATTCTTGAAGTTGTTCCAATTTAATTTAAGTTTTGCTTTGATAATATTGGGCTGACCTTTGAAATAGCTGGAAGATACTGTGGGACTTAAAGGGAGGGGGAGTAAAACATTTGTTGCTTTTAACTCTAGATTGTGACTTAATGTGTTTATAAAACATGCGAAGAAAACATTTGCTTTTTTTGTTTTGTTTTGTTGGTTTTCTTAAAATGGCATTGTCTCTTAAGTACTGTTTAGTTTGCTTCAAGAAATAGATCAGTTCTAAAACTTTTTGTTTATATGGAAAACTGACATCTATGTACACATATATGGGAACAAAGGTATACATAGCTCCTAGGACTGAGACTGTCAACTGGATTCACATACATTGACTGATTGTGTGTTGAGCTTCTCCATGTTCAGGGTCATTGGTACCAAGTGGTTCTGAGAGGTGCACAGCGGTTCAATGCATGTCGCTTACTATGATGAGCCAATCTTCCTCTTGAATTTATCTGATTGAATTGGAGGGAGGAAGGATGGCTGAGGGGGACTTTCTGCTCTCTGTAGGATCACTGGATGTGGTATTGAATTGCCTCAGAACATTGAGGAAGAAGCAAGATGAACATGAGCTTGAGTAGTGTATGTTTTTATAGTTGACATCATTTCGAAATTGTATAAAGCTTTAGATTTTTTTGCTGCTAAATTATTGGCTTAAATGTTTCATTCCAGATGGGAGACTCATTGATGGCCAGGTCATTCAGTTAGAAGATGGTTCTGCTGCCTATGTTCAACATGTCCCCATACCTAAAAGTAGTAAGTATTTAAGACACAACAGCCTGGCATGGTGGCACATGCCTTCAGTCCCAGCACTCAATGCAGGCAGGTCTCGACTCTAAGGCCATCTTGGTCTATATAGTGAGGCCCATGCAAGCTAGCCAGGGCTGTACAATGAGACCATTTGTTTTAAAAACATCTACAATGGGGACTGGAGAGATGGCTTAGGGGTTAAGAGCAGGAACAGCAACACAAGAACTTTTCTGATTCTCTGATCTCAGAGTTTGATACCTCAGCTGTTCTTACTACAAAAATTTGCTCTGATTTCTGGTCTTCCTCTGAAAAGACAAGTCAATAGATACCAAACAGAGCATCAAACTTATCCAAGAGACCTCCAAAAGAAAATGGAAGAGACATTGCTGGGCTGAGCTCAGGAGATTAGTAGAAGGCAGTCCTAAGGAACTGTGGCTGTTGTTGGAACCGAACCCCACTCCACTCATTTTCTTCTTCCCTTCTCTCAGCTCTCCTCAGCCCTGGCACAGAATCCTAAAACAAGGCTTGCAACTCCTGTTCTTTGAAATACTTTTTCAAAGCAACTTTACTGAGATTACTTAAGTGTCATATGACTCTTAAAATAGGTGCATGTGTTAAGTGGACTGTATTGCAGCTGTGTGAGTTAACTGGAACGTGCTGAAATAAGGGATCTAAATGTAAGCATTGCTCTTGAGCAGGGGACAGTTTGCGGCTAGAGGATGGGCAAGCAGTGCAGCTAGAAGACGGAACCACTGCGTTTATCCACCACACTTCCAAAGGTACAATAGCTTTGTGAATGTAAATAACACAAGGAAGAGCTGGGGTGTGGGAAAATAAGAACTGTCTTTGCTGCTGGAATGTCGTCATGGGAAACAGTTGTTTATTGAAGCACAGGCGACAGGTTGGGACATCATGTAAGGAAATCCTTTGTGGCAGTTAGAGCAGTCAGGAACAGTTTAACTCACCAACAGCACAAACTCTGGAGCTAAGTGTTTGAATACTAGCAACTAACATGAGTCTAAATTATGCTTTCTCTATTTGTACTAAAAAATGAGCGTGTTATTCATTAGGTTAAATGTTAAATGTGGATATGTTCCTAAAGAAAGTGACTTTAATGTCCCAGACCTCAGGTTCCTGTCTGTACAGTAAAGGTGGTAAATTCTAACTCACACTATTTTTGTGCAGGTTAAATGAATATAAGACGTGTAGTCAATTCTAGGTATGGGGGCTTAAGTCTGTAATCTGAGGATTTGGGAGGCAGCAACAGGAAGATCAATGCAACTTTGAAGATAGCCTTGCCTCCATAGTGAGTATCAGGGCAGCTTAGGCCACAGGCAATATCTTTTCCATCCTTTTATCCTGAGGTGATGTCTGTCTTTGATGGTGAAGTGTATTTCTTAGATGCAGCAGAAAGATGGATCCTGGTTTGGGTTTTTTTGTTTGTTTGTTTTGAGGTGTGGTTGGTTTTTTGTTTTTTGCTTTTTGTTTTTTGGGGGTTTTTTGACAGGGTTTCTCTGTAGCTCTGGCTGTCCTAGAACTCGATCTATAGGCCATGCTGGTCTTGAACACAAGAAATAAATCTGCCTGCCTCTGCCTCCCAAGTGCCAGGATTAAAGCTGTGCACCTGACTACCTGGCTCTCTGACTTTGTTAACAATGTATTCTATTTGTATTTTTAAGTCCTGAATGGTTCTCACTGATTCATTCATGTTTTCACAGTCTTAAGACAGTTTCATATCTCCTTTAAAGTTCATGAGCATATTCAAAGTTGTTATAGTTAGGTCTTCGTCTTGTGCTTCAGCTTACCTGCATTTCTTAGTCTATTGCAGTAAGGTCACTGGCTTATCTATGTTTATATTTTTGTGCTGGATCTAGGCATCTGGAGTTCTTATATTGGGGTGTCGTTTGGGTTAGGTATTGGTCTTGTCTTTGTTGGGTGAGTGTTCCATTCTTTGGTTCCATTCTTTGCCCTCTGAGTTCTGTGCAGATCTGGCGCTGTGGGGTCCCTGATAGAGAGTACTTCTGCAGTGCTAATCCTTTTTGGGCCAGCTACACAAAGGAATGAAGATGGTCTAGGAGGAAAGTCGGAGACAGGCCATGGGACTAGGGTGTGTGCCAAGAGGCAGAGTCCCTAGGAAGTAAAGATAGGATGGGGGAGGGGCTCCTGCTAGCAGTCCATGTTAGAAGGAAGACTAAGTCTTGAGAGATCAGAATCAGGGGCAGGAAGGACAATAAAATCACCTACCTGCATCCCAGCCTTTTGTGGTCACTGTGGGTCCATGGTAGAAAGTATTTCTGTGGATTGGTGACTGATACAGAGGAATGGACATGAGCTAGAAGGGAAGCCCATTAAGCTATAAGAGGGTTGGTGGACTAACATGCTTTTAATATAATGCTTTTTTCTTTCTCTCCCTCAGACAGTTATGACCAGAGCTCACTTCAGGCCGTTCAGTTGGAAGATGGCACAACAGCTTATATACACCATGCGGTGCAAGTCCCACAGTCCGACACCATCCTGGCAATTCAGGCTGATGGGACAGTGGCAGGGCTGCACACCGGAGATGCCACAATTGACCCAGATACCATTAGTGCTTTGGAGCAGTATGCAGCAAAGGTATGGCTTGAGTACCAGTCTCTGGACTGGAGGTGTATCTCAGTTGATAGTGTTGATTGCTCGAAGCTCAGAAGTTCATTGTCATCCTTACGTACATAATAAGATGAAGGCCAGACTGGGATAAAGACCCAAAACTAACAAATAAGAAATGTAAGAGGAGGAGAAAGAGAAGGAGGAGGTAGCAGCAGCTGCAGGAGCAGCAATTTAAATAAAAATGAGTCATTCAGTACTGAGGAATTCAATGCTTTCTTTCTTGCTCTTTCTTTCTTTCTTTTTTTCTTTTTTTGAAGATTGATTTATTTATTTAATGTATGTGAGTACACTGTCCCTGTTTTCAGACAGCCAAGAAGAGGGCATCAGATCTCATTATAGATGGTTGTAAGCCACCATGTGGTTGCTGGGAATTGAACTCAGGACCTCTGAAAAAGCAGTCAGTTCTCTTAACTGCTGAGCCATCTCTCCAGCCTCAATGTTTATTTTCAAATAAGTGAATGCCAGGAATATAGTGCATGCCTATAATCCCAACAGATGATCACAGGTTTAAAGCCAAATGTGAGCTACATATTATTTATATGTTGGGCTATATTTAATTGTCTCAATAACAATTAAAGACATACAGAGAGATAGCTCAGCTAAGAACACTTGTGCCCAGTGGTGGAGGTTGAGTACATCTTTAATCCTAGCACTTGAGAGGCAGAGGCAGACAGATCTCCAAGTTCATGAACAGAGAACACTTGTCCCTCTTGCTTAGGACTCAGATCTGGCTCCTAGAACCCATGTGGTGAGTTACAGCTGTCCAAACTCACCAGGCACTGTACTGCTGTGGGAACACTCACATACATGAAGACAAAGTACACATAAAATAAAATTTAAAGATTAAAAAGAGAAATGTAGGGGCTGCTCTTCCGAAGGTCATGAGTTCAAATTGCAACAACCACATGGTGGCTCACAACCATCTGTAATGTGATCTGATACCCTCTTCTGGGGTGTCTGAGGACAGCTACAGTGTACTTACACATAATAAATAAATAAATCTTAAAAAAGAGAGAGAGAGTCAGGCAGTGGTGGCACACACCTTTAATCCCAGCACTTGGGAGGCAGAGGCAGATGGATTTCTGAGTTCGAGACCAGCATGGTCTACAAAGTGAGTTCCAGGACAGCCAGGGCTACACAGAGAAACCCTGTCTTGAAAAACCAAAAAAAAAAAAAAAATAAAATAAAAAAAGGGAAATGTAGAAATAGCTGAAGAAGAATAACAGAATGAAGTAAACTTAAAAACATATATGAATAGTTTATAATTCACAAAAAGAAGGTCAAGGGTGAGTTCCATAAAAGGACATAGTAGAGGTGGGAACAGAAGCAAGACTAGAGATTAGAGAAAAGTGAAGGGGAGCCTTGAATTTTATATAAAAACCACTAGTTTTTGAGGTAATCATGAGGGCACATGCCTGTCGTCCCAGCTACTTAGGAAGCTGCGTGACAATCTTTCAAGTCTAGGAGTTCAGGACTCCACTTGGAGCATATAATAAAACCTCCTCTTCAAAGAGAGAGAGAAGTGAGGAGGATTCTTGAATTTTTTTTACCCTGCCCCAAAAATATACCTCTTGTGTAATTAGAAGCTTGGGTGGGGAGTGGGACTCGGAGATATGGCTGTAATCACAGCATCATGGATTTGGAGGCAGAAAGATCGGGAATTCAGGGTCAGCCTAGATGTGCAGTGAGTTCAGGAGCTGACTGTACTACATGGGATCCTGTCTCATGTATATGCCCCCATTTGGAGAACCAGAGTTATGGTTCAGTAGTAGAGTGCTTGTCTATAATACATGGGGCCTTGAGTTCAGTAGCGAGCACCGTGATAATAGATAAACAATAGTTTCTTACTTTTTAATTTGGGAGAATTTTTAAAATACACAATAATAGTAATGAATATGCATATCACCCAACCTAAACCATTATCAAAATACCAGACAGGGGCCTGAGGAATAGTTCATTTGTACAATACTTATCTAATATGTGTGAGGTCTTAGATCCAGTCCCCAGCACTGCAAATAAACAATGAAACCTTTTAAAGTTTTCTTTTATTACTTTAGGTGTCCATTGATGGTAGTGAAGGTGTAACAAGTGCAGGAATGATTGGAGAAAATGAACAAGAGAAAAAAATGCAGGTATGTGAAGCCAGGTCTTGTTTGCTTAAATGCTTTTTAGTTTTTTTTTTTCGTTTTACTTTTTAAATTGTGTGTGTGCAAGTGTTTGTGTGCATGCGCATGTGCATGCCTGGATGTCTGGGTGCGTATATGCAGGTTAAGTATTGGCACCCACGTATGCCAGAGGCATGTGATGCGCCTTGTAGTTGGAGTTAAAGGCAGTTATGAATTGCCTGACATGGTGCTGGGAATCAAACTTGGGTCCTCTAGTAGAGAGCAACGTGTCTTAACCTCGGAGCCATCTTTCTGTAAACCCATTTGCAACTCTTATGGTTTTAGAATTTCTGGGGTTTGATTTGTTTTGTTGGCAGTACTAAGGATTGAACCTAGGGCCTCATGCTTGTGAGGCAAAATCCAACCCTTTGCGTTACAATTTCTGAAATAGGTAGTAATCTTCAAAAGACCTTAAGGGAAGTGTCATTGTTTACATTTTTATGATGTTAATCCATAAAAATGACCCTCTGTTGAATTGAAGTGTAGACTAGAATCACATGGATCCTATCACGGGGGATTCAGTTGACCTGATGCCTTCTCTAACTTTGTCTTTGAAATTAAAAATACATTTAAAATTATTTTAAGGTTTCGTTTGCTTTAAAAAAAAAAAAGTATAACTATTGTGATGGATCCCTTGAGTATATCAGGAAATGCAATGTACAGTGGAAATTTTGTTTATTTTAGATATCTCAAGTAGATTCTTACTGTATAGCCTATGATACTCTCCTGCCTTAGCTTCCTAAGGACTGGGATTTCAGGAATGTGCCATGGCACAGACAAATGTACTAGATGTTTTCTAGGTGGCAGGAGATCTGTGAGGTCAAACAGAGGTCTTGGCAGAGCACTGACTTTTCGAATCCTTTGAACAGAGAGAATCTTCCTAACTTGAAGTCCTAGACTCTTAGCATAACTCATGATACGGTTTTGTCTTCTTCTTTTGAAAAATAGTAATTTCACCTGTTGTATTTTGTATGAGTGCCTTAAGTTGTATTCTGTTTCCCCAGATTGTCTTACAAGGACATGCGGCGAGAGTAACTCCTAAATCTCAACAGAGTGGAGAAAAGGCATTTCGGTGTAAATATGATGGATGTGGGAAACTCTACACCACAGCTCATCATCTTAAGGTATAGGAGAGATGAAGACTTAAGCGTACTGATGGCGGACACTATCTGCTTAGACATCCCTGTTCACACCCATTCAAACGATACTGACAGCCGGGCAGTGATGGTGCATGCCTTTAATCCCAGCACTCAGGAGACAGAGGCAGGCTGATTTCTGAGTTCCAGGACAACCAGGGCTACACAGAGAAACCCTGTCTCAAAAAAGAAAACAAAACAAAACAAAAAGATACTGACACACACTCACAGAGTCTGGGCAAACTCAACCACCGTTCTCTAAAAACTTGGGTGCTTATCAGTGTATCCCAAATTCCAGCATATTCCCTAGCAGATAGTCTATATTAAATGTAATACAATTAGTACATTTCATTTATGGAACATACTTTTTGTTGTTTTTGCTTTTTGAGATAGGGTATCTATCTCTGTATAGCCCTGGCTGTCCTCCATCTCACTCTGTAGGTCAGGCTGGCTTTGAACTCAGAGATCTGCCTCCTAAATGTTGGGATTAAAGGTATGACCACCACCTCCTGGCCAGTCTTTGGTTTTGTGAGACAGCATCTCACTGAGTAGCTCAGCTTGACCTTCGATTTGGAACCTCCCTTTTCTACCTCTTAATTTCTGTGGTTGTAGGTATATGCCACCATACCCATCAAGATTTTTATTAATTGGAGGGTGGGGTATTTTAAGGTATATGCTATTATACCCAGCCTCAATATTTTAATTTTAATTGCAACAAAACACGATAGAATATGCCATGACTTTTAACAAATACCTCAGACTTAATGAGTAACTTACCTTGTGTCAGGAAGTATACTTGGAACAGTGGCCTTAGAGCATACTTCCTATATTTATCAGTGTATGATTTAAGCATGTTGAGTGACCTCTTGGTACCTCATTTTCCCTTGCCTATAAAGCTAGTCATCTCTGGACTAGAGAGATAATTTAGAGGTTAAGAGCACTGACTGTAGGGCTGTAGGCCTGTGTCAGCTCTGCCACAGGGCATGGCTGCTTGGGGAGGAACACCTCAGGGGGTTTGTGCTTACACCACTTACTTCCTGCTGCTGGGCTGTAGAAAAGCACTGAGGCACCTCCCTGGGGGTGGGAAAGCTGGGCCTGCTATGATCTTGGACATCCAGGTGCCCCTGAGAGTCACAGAAGAGCAGAGAATGGAGTCAGGGGCCCTCTAACTGGGGACCGAGTCTAGCCCAGGGCTGGAGGGTGGGGGATATGGAGGTGGGGGTGGGGGGGAGCTCCAGCTTGTCCCAGCAGAGATGATCCTTCTTGGCTTGGCAGATGCAGGCTTGGTATAGGTTGTGGCTGGGAGTGCAGAGAGGCCTTCTACAAGAGATTAGGCTGCACTCTGTAGGCGAAGGCCTTCTTCATGGTTCCCCATGATTCATCTTGGTGAAAAGAGACAGTTCATTGTTCTAAACAGTTTATTGTCATGGAGGAAAATGGATGCATAAAACCATACACCCCTTCTCAGGGTGAGCCTGAGATTAAAAACTTTTTGCAGTGAGGAATGCCTGGGAAGGGAAGCTTACTGGCTAAGCCCTCTGGACCTCTAGGTACCTCATTAGCATGGAGAACTCTGCTTTGGGCCTATGTGACCTGTGGTCACTTCTCTTTTATTCAGTCTGTAGAGTGCTTGCCTAGTGTGTCCTGGGATCTACCTTAGCATGCCATAAACTGGGTGTGGTAATGCACACCTATGACCCCAGGACTTGTGGGGCAGAGAGGACTTGTGGGGCAGAGAGGATAAAGAGCTCATGGTCATCCTTGGCT
This sequence comes from Rhynchomys soricoides, assembly GCA_019843965.1. Lineage (NCBI taxonomy): Eukaryota > Metazoa > Chordata > Mammalia > Rodentia > Muridae > Rhynchomys > Rhynchomys soricoides. The sequence goes on from JADRCH010000134.1 coordinate 1,331,936, forward strand.
ACATTGAGAGTTTGGGTTATCCTGGAATACATGAGACTCCAACTCAGACAGACAGACAGTGAGAGAGAGAGAAAGGCAGGTTCCCAAAGCCATTCTAGGCCTAGTGTAGCCTTGCTTCAGAAGCATGGCTTTCTAGCATGCTAGAGTTCACTATGGGAAGCCTGTCCCTGTGCCCGCTTCCTCATTGTCATTTTGCACATGTGTCCTAGGAGCTTCTGTGACCACTCTGGGAGCACTCGGCTGATCCTGTTCCTTATTTTAAAAGAGCCCATGTTGCTCCGTAACATCTGAGTCTGCTTCAAAAATTATTGGCCTATAGTTTTTGTAGAAAAGTTGCTTTTTACTTTATTTTAAAATATACAACAGGACTAGTAATATAGCTCAGTAATATTAGTAATATTATTGCATCTCATTCAATCCCCAGTATGGTAAAAGAAAAAGGAGGGGAAAAACCAAAGGCATTTACTAGTAGAGGAACAAAGTAGCCTTATCTTGAGAACAACTCATAGAACATGTAAAGGAAACAGAATTGTGTTTGTGTTTTACTAACAGGTCCATGAGCGCTCGCATACAGGAGACCGGCCTTATCAGTGTGAGCATTCAGGCTGTGGAAAAGCATTTGCAACGGGTAAAAACAAATTTTCTTTACTTCTTAGTTCCAGTGGGGTTTCCCAGAGGAAGCCAGAGGCAGGAACTGACCCCTTCCATTTTCTGAGTCCAAAAAAGCACATGATCAGGTTTTTAGCCTTGCATTTGTTTTTTTATTTGTGTGTATGTGTGCCTGTGTGAATTTATGTGCACCATGTATATACCATGTGCTCTTTTAAGCCCAAAGAAGTGATTATATCCCCTGGGACTGGAGTTAGGAACAGTTGTGAGCCACCTGGTGTGGGTACTGGGAACCAAACCCAAACCCATGTTCTCTGCTACAGACTTGGAACTGCTGAGCCACCCAGCCAGCCCCTTCAGTCTCTTAATTAATTGCCTCCTGTCCTGCTTGCTCTTCCCCTTTCTGTGGAAATTACCATTTTCCCCCAAAGATGTAGCCGATGTCTACATATTTGGTATTCCTCATTCTATCCTCTTCTACCAAGAAAAATAAAAGCCATGCTTTTAAAAGCCAGGTGTGATAGTATATGATTTTAATCCCAGCAGAAGCAGGCAAATGTCTTAGGAATTTGAAGCCAGCCTGGAACCTAATATGGCAGTGAAATTGCCATGCCCCGTGACTCACCCCAAGAAAAATGCTGATTAAATTTTTAATTAAAACAGGCCTAGGAAGCCACAAAGAATTAAACCTTCTGTCACAGGGTTTCTGGAAACCTAACCCAGGTCCTCTTGTAAGAGCAATGAGTGCTAACCACAGAGCTATATCTTAAGCCCCACCTTTTAAATATTGGGTATTTTTGTTTGGTTTGGGTTTTTTGAGGCAATGTCTCACACTGCATTCCACGCTGGTCTCAAACTGATGGCTGTCCTTCCATGTCAGCCCTCCAAACCCTGTGAGTACAGGCATCAGCCGCCACACCTAGCCTGCCTCACGTGTTAATAGTCACCCTATTATGTATGCCTAGTATTTTATCCTTCCTGTCCTACGTACTTTATGTTTCCGTAGGTTAATCTCAAAAACATGTGGATAAATTTTCTTTTTAATTTTCTTAAAGGTTATGGATTAAAAAGTCATTTCAGAACTCATACTGGAGAAAAGCCATATCGGTGTTCAGAAGATAATTGTACAAAATCTTTTAAAACTTCAGGAGATCTACAGAAGCACATCAGAACCCATACAGGTACCAGTGTAAACAGAATGTCCTAACTAGACCAGCAGTTGCTTTCTTTACTTTTTGATTCATGGATCTCAACGTGAAGTCTAGCCTGACTGACCTTGGATTTGTGATACTTTTACATCAGCCATTCCAGTTCTGGGATTACAGGCTAGTGCTATCAGGCTAAGCCAGGAATGCTTTTTTTATTATTATTTTTTAATTTATTTAATTTTATTTTGTGAGCATTGGTGTGAGGGTATCAGTATACCAGAACCAAAGTTACAGATAGTTGTTAGCTGCTATGTGGGTGCTAGGAATTGAATTGACTCTTCCTCTGGAAGAGCAGTCAGTGCTCTTAACGACTGAGCCATCTCTCCAGCCCCAGGCTAAGAATTCTTAATCTGAGGGAAAAGATGGAGTCTCTGAAAAAGGTGAAAGGAGTCATTATCAGGGCATTATCTTAAATTCCTAAAATTCCATCCAGTTTGCTGTTTGTGTGTGTGTACTTCTTTCCAAGGTGAAGCCCCAGAAATACACACACCAACCCTCTCAGTTTCAGAGATTACCTGAGTAACAAGGTTATTATCCTAGGATTACACATTTAATAAGTAGCAAAATTGAGAACAGACCCTAAGGTACAGGATCCCTCTTCTGCTGGTAAAGAGAATGTCTGAGCACTTGGACTAAGAAGCAGGCAGATCTCTGAGTTCGAGGCCAGCTTGGTCTGCAAAGCCAAGGGCTGCACAGAGAAACCAGAGAAAGAGAGACAGAGAGAGGCTGAGAGATTGATTGATTGATTGATTGATTGATTATGTCTCCAATAATGTGTGTGTGTGTGTGTGTGTGTGTGTGTGTGTGTGTGTGTAAATTCACCAGATATTTTGATGTCTTCTCTGGGGGGCACTAGATTAAAGAAAAGCCAAATTACTTTGTTGTATTTATTATTATGGGTTCACACACTACATTGTGTGTGGGCATCAGAAAACAGCTTACAGGACTTGGTTCTCACCTTCTGCCATGTAGTTCACAGGGATACAACCCCTGTTAGTAGGGTTAGTGACAAGGTCTTTAAACTACAAAGCTATTTCACTGGCCCCAGATATTATTTTTCTTTGTGGTATTATAGAATAAATAAAATAGGAAATAAGCTTAGGGACTCCTATGGTTCAGACTTGATCTTTTTTAAAATAAAATTTTATTACATTTATTTTTGCATGTGTATGCATATGTGTATACACCTGATGGGGTTAAGAGCAGTTGTTTTTTTGTTTGTTTTTTGTTGGTTTTTTGTTGTTGTTGTTTGTTTTTTAGAGACAGGGTTTCTCTGTGTAGCCCTGACTGTCCTGGAACTCACTCTGCAGACCAGGCTGGCCTCCAACCTAGGAATCTGCCTGCCTCTGCCTCCCAAGTGCTAGGATTAAAGGCCTGCACCACCACTGCCCATCGGCCAAGAACAGTTTTTCTGGAGTTGATTCTCCACTTCTAACTTTTAAGTTCCAGGGATCTAACGTCTAACTCAGTCAGTTTGGCTTGGCAGCAAGCCTTTATACTCTCTAAGCCATCTTGTTGAACCTAAGTTCTGTTCCTGTTTCTCTTTTATCTTTCTTTTGACATTTTGGTGTATGCTTTTCTCAGCTCAGTTTTTTTATGTCCACTTGATGATTCTGTCTGGGAAAGTCACATCCCCGATGAGTGTTGAATGCTAAGTTTTGAGTAGAAGATGCTCTCTCCAGAAACACAGAAATGCTTAGCAGGGAAACTCGGGCACAGCAGGCTGCAGACAGGGTGAGACCCTGTGATGAGACATTTGACAGAGCCACATGACATTCCCATCTCTATGTCTGTCTGTCTGTCTCTCTCTCTCTCTCTCTGTCTCTGTGCACTGTTTAATTTATTCCCTTTTGTATCTTTAGGAGAAAGGCCCTTTAAGTGCCCTATTGAAGGCTGCGGTCGGTCCTTTACAACATCAAATATCAGAAAAGTGCACATTAGGACACACACAGGAGAAAGACCTTATTACTGCACAGAACCTGGATGTGGGAGGGCATTTGCCAGCGCAACTAATTATAAAAACCACGTGAGGATACACACAGGTAATGACTGCTCATGTCCTTCCCTGTCCTTCAAGGCTTCCAGCTCTTCTCTTCCTCCCAGGTCACTTGATGAGAAGAGGTTAAGCAGCTTCAAACTTTCTTTGAGTTAACCTGTGATTGTGCACATGCCTTTAATCCCAGCACTAGGAAGGCAGAGCCACCGGAGGGCATGTTTGCATGAGTAAGGGTCTCTTTTTGATCCCAGAAGTACAGAAAGGAAGGAAGGAAGAAGACAGGGAGGGAAAGTTTCAGAATGTAAAACACAGTACATTTATGTAAGGCTGATCAGGTGCCACAGGTGAGTCAATACAGCCAGCAGGGGGGAGCTCAAAAGCTTGTGAAGGAGGAATGCTGTGTACACCATAATACCAGCTCTAGGCAGCTGGAAAAGCAGGATCAGAAGTTCAAGGTCATCTTCAGCTATGTAATGAGTGTGAGGCCAGCTGTAAGTGGATACTTAAAACCAAAGGAAAACAGGCGTACAGTGAAAGGATTCCCTTTTTTACTCTTGGGTGCCACCTAGTGGTGGTTTTGCTGCAACCTGAATAGCAGTTGGGCTGATATTCCAGCTTGTAATTGACAGTCATTTTCCTGTTTAGAAAATCACCTGCCTCAGACAGTGGTGGCACCACATGTCTTGGGAGGCAGAAGCAGGTGGATCCTTGATTTCAAGGCCAGCAAGTTCTAGGACAGCCAGGCCTACACAGAGAAACAGTGTCTCAAATCAATCAATCAATCAATCAATCAATCAATCCTGCCATTCCTTTTGCCCTCACCCAGTCTGCCTCTGCCACCCTTCAAAATAAGAACTTTTTATAAATCTTAATTTAAGCCTTTAATCCCAGCACTCGGGAGGCAGAGGCAGGCGGATTTCTCAGTTTGAGGCCAGCCTGGTCTACAGAGTGAGTTCCAGGACAGCCAGGGCTATACAGAGAAACTCTGTCTCAAAAAACAAAACAAAAAAAAATTTTATAATTTGTTTTACTTACTCGATTTACATTCCTTTCACTGCCCCCCTCCCACAGTCCTTCCCCCTCCTTCTCTGAGCAGGTCTCCTCCCCCCCCCATATCCCTCCTTACCCTGGCACCTCAAATCTTTTTGAGGATAGGTGCTTCCTCTCCTACTGAAGTCAAACAAGGTAGCCCATTTGTGCATGTGAGCGCGCGCGCGCACACACACACACACACACACACACACACACACAGTAATGAACATAATTTTTAAAAGCACCAGTAAATGAACATAATTTTTAAAGGCTTACAAAAAGGCTAGAAAGATGCCTTAGTAGTTAAAAGCTGCTCTTTCGGAAGACCCAGACTTGGTTCACAGCACCCACATAGAGGCTAAAAACCATCAGTAACTCCACTTCCAGAGAAAATAATTCCCTTTTCTGATCTCTTCGGGCACTGCACACAATTGGTACATGCCCCTATATGTAGGGAAAACACCCATACACATAAATTAAATACATGTATTTTTTTATTGTTATTATTTATAAAGTATGGGTGTGTTGCTGTATACTTTTAATGCCAGCATTCAAGAGTTAGAGGCTAGAGGATCTCTGAAGTGGAGTCTAGCCTGGGCTATATACTATGTTCTATGACAGCCTGGGCTACATAGAACAACTGTGTCGCAAATAAACAAACAAACAAAACCTTTGTTGTTACATGTTTTTTATTTATAAAGGGCCACAGAGATATTCAGCAGTCCAGAGCAAGTACTGCCCCTGCAGAGGGCCTGAGTTTGGCTCCGAACACTCACACATTGTATCAGGTGGCTCATGACTGCCTGTGACTCTTAACTCAAGGGCATGGGATGCCGACTTTTGGCTTCTTTGGGCACCTGCACTCATGTGCACACACCTACACATAGACACACATGTACACATAATTTTTTCTTAATTTACAAGGAGAGTTAGTTTGTAACTCTTCCTGACACCTAGTACCAGATACTGTGATGGGCTGCAGATAAATACTTGCCGTACAAGCACCCGTAGAAAAAGCTGAGCACAGCAAAACGTGCCTGCTATCCTATCTTTGGAGGCAGTGACAGGACGTCAGCCAATCTGGTCGAATCAGTAAGTTTCAGGTTCAGTAATAGATGGAGTCAGGCCTGATGGTGCGTGTATTTAATCACACTGTAATCCATACTGGCTTGGAACACTCTGTGGGCCACACTACTCTTGAACTCACAGAGATCCAGCTGCCTCTACCTCCCAAGTGCTGGGATTATAGTTGTGTGCCACATACCCCACAAAGATACTATTTTTTAATTATGTATATGAGGGAGAGGGTGTGCACAGGAGTGTAGTGACCATGTAGACCACCAGAAAACAGTATTGGGTCTTCTGGAAATGAACTTACAGTTGGTTGTAAGGGGCCTTATGTGGGCGCTGAGAACTGAACTCTAGTCCCCTTAACCACTGAACCATCTCTCCAGCTACTCAGACAACTTTTGAGCCAAGTTAAAACCATAGGGAATTTTTTCTTATATGCCATTTCATCTTAGGATGAAAGGGGACACCTCACCCACACGCTCCCCCTGTGCTAGGGATTGACTTCTGCATCATGCAAGCTAAGCAAGTGCTCTGCCACTGAGTTATATCGACAGATGAGTTGCCTGTTTAGAAGTTCTACCCTTCAGCTGTGGAGTAACTGTCTACCTATGTAAAAACTGACCTGTTTGTGCGACTTCTTTATTTAGGAGAAAAGCCATATGTCTGTACAGTTCCTGGATGTGACAAACGGTTTACAGAGTATTCCAGTTTATATAAACATCATGTTGTTCACACCCACTCTAAACCATACAACTGTAACCACTGTGGGAAGACATACAAACAGATCTCCACACTGGCCATGCACAAGCGGACAGCTCACAATGACACAGAGCCCATTGAGGAGGAGCAGGAAGCCTTCTTCGAACCTCCCCCAGGTGAGCGCTTTAACAGTTTATCTGTTTTGCACTTGAAAATCAGTCATGAGCATATAAGCCATGACTTCATTCTCCAGGCCTTCAGTTTCTCTTGTATAATTGTACAAACCTGATTCTCAGCTGGCAAGTGCTGCAGGCACACTCGGGTGCTCTGGGTTGTGGAAGAGGGAGAACTTAGTATCTTCTGGGAGAGCAGAGAAAGCTTCCTGAAGAATTGTTATGTTCTTGGAAAGATTATGGAGGTGGATGGGGGTGACAGAGGCAAAGAAAGCAATGCCTGCGGGAAGGGAAGGGAAGGGAAGAAGGGGACTTGGAGAAGGAAAGAAGGTTTGGCACATGGGAATGCCTGAGTGTCTGAGGAGAGAAAAGCGAGTGAGACTCTGGAGAAAGCCTGGCCAGTAGTCTGCCTGGGGAAGCAAAGACTTCTTTGCTCATTTTCAGCACCTGAATGAAATATTCAAAAATATTTAAGTTAAAGTTATTCATAAGGAAATACCCCCTGTTCAAATGTATCCAGTGCAAGATTGCTCTCTAGCCAAAGCCCTCTAAGTAGTCTCACACCCAGGAGCATACAAAATTCATCCCTTTCTCTTACCACTCTCCAGCAGAGTCTTACTCTGTAGCCCAGGCTAAAATTGAACTTGGAATAGTCTTCCTGCTACAGCCTTCCAAATGCTGGGTTTATAGGCATGAGCCACTGCACCTAGGAAAAGAGTGTAAGCTTCCGTTTCACTGGGAGGTGTAAGTCCTGAAGACACTGTACAGCATGGTGACTACAGTTAATAATGACATACTTTATCCTTGGAAGTCACTAACAAGGTAGAAGCCAACAAAGAAACACCTGCTAAATCCTTTTAATTAGAGAAAGGGCTGGGGCAGGGCGACGATGCCATTGTAAAGTGCTGTGCAGGCAGCAGGTGTAAGGGCCAGGCTTCGGACCCCAGACCCCACACAGATGCCTGCTGGAATAGTTCACCAATAATTCCAGTCTTGGAAATCAGAGATGATCTTCCTGAGCATGCTGGCTAACTAGACTAGCTATGCCAGTGACCTCTGGGTTCAATTGAGAGACCCTGCTCTGATAAATAATGTGGAAAGCTGTCAAGGAAGATTCCTCATGTCAACTCTCAGCCCATGCACGTCCCACATGCACATGGGGAAAAAGCAGGCTTTAATAATGTCAAATGTCCCTATCTCGAAAAACTAATAATAGTAATAATAGTAATAATAGTAATAATAATAATAATAATAGTAATAATAATAATAATAATAATAATAATAATGTGGTGCAGGAGAGATGGCTTAGTGATTAAGAGCACTGACTACTCTTCCAGAGGTCCTGAGTTCAATTCCCAGCAACCATGTGGTAGCTCACAATCATGTAATGGGATCCTGTGCCCTCTTCTGGTGTGTCTAAGGACAGCTGCACTGTACTCATATAGAGTGTAATTTATAAGATGTTGTACAGCATGTCTTTGTCTTTAGTCCCCTCCTTACATGTTGATATCTCAGACTTAGTTTTTCCATTCTGTAAAATGGCCTATAATAGAATATATTCTAAAAGCTCTGATTGGCCAGGCAGTGGTTGTGTGTGCCTTCATCCTAACATTCAGGAGGCAGAAGCAGGCCAACCTAGACTACAAAGTGAGTTCCAGGATAGCCAGGGCTACAATGAGAAACGCTGGGAAAAAACAACCAAGCAAACAAGCAAAACAAAACAAAAACCCAACTATGATTACTTTTTGAAAAATACAGATTTGTGCTTTCTCTGACGTGATCTCTGGGTTTGTAACCTTTGGGAATAACAGAGTATAAACAACTGAAAGGAAAAGGTAAACATTACACCTTAGTGACTGTTGCCATCTGAACACACAGTTAGATTTAATACTGAAATCCTTCATATACTAATTCTTAGATCAGTATGTACAGGATTAAGTTCCTCTTTGAAGAGGGAAAGTTTCCCTTCCTTCCTTGCTCTGTGGGAGCGGGCCAGTGTTGAGAGAAGAGAGAGGTCAGTGATCTTTCCGGTCAGTCGAACCACTCTAGTAGTTCCAGTGCTGAAACAGTCCTTCACTTGATGATTCTTTGTGGGAAAAAAAAATAGCTGAACTGGATGGGGTTCCTGTTTAGTCACTTATTAAATGATTAACCTCAGCCCAGATAGTCATTACATTGCATAGTCTTTACACAGTGATGTCATCGTGTACTAATAGATTGCTGTCAGTCACGTGTGTAAAAGACAGAGTAGGTTAGTAGATTGTGTGTACAAGCCATTCTGGTTTTGTGGTTAATGTTTATAGACTCTTTTATTATCTTCATGAGTCTTGGGTGACTTCAGGAGCTTGATATGGACCTGCCCTGCCAAGAGGGCAGATCTCTCTATATATAATACTTCCCCACTAGAGAGATGGCTCAGTGATTAAGAGCACAGACTGCTCTTCCAAAGGTCCTGAGTTCAATTCCCAGCAACCATGTGGTAGTTCACAACCATCTGTAATGGGATCTAATACTCTCTTCTGGTTCGTCTGAAGAAAGAGACAGTGTACTCACATATATAAAGTAAATAAATAAATCTTTAAAAAAAAAGAGAAGAGGTCCCGAACCTATTTTCAGGGTTTAGAATATAAAAAGAGGGTTTTGCTTTCTTTCATTTGTTTTTTTTTTTTTTTGAGACAAGGTTTTGTACAACCTAGATCGGCCTTGAATGCCGTGTGTAACCAAGGCTCCCCTTGAGCTACTTCCTCTTCCAAGTGCTAGGCATTCCAGACCGGGCCTAGCTCTCAATTCCGTTTTCTGTTTCGTATTTAAAATCTCTAATGTTGTCTCCCTAGGTTGGTTGGTTGCTCAAGTAAATTATTCATTTATTTTGAACAGGTCAAGGTGATGATGTTCTTAAAGGGTCCCAGATCACATACGTTACAGGTGTAGAAGGAGAGGACATCGTATCTACACAAGTAGCCACAGTAACCCAGTCTGGGTTGAGTCAGCAAGTCACACTCATATCACAGGATGGGACTCAACACGTAAGTGTCTCCTCACAGCCAAGGAAGGGAAAGACTTTTCTGCACCTGGAATTGAAAGATAGTCTGGGTCCCCATAGAGGAAACCCTCGAGTAGCAAAGCATGATGTTTGGACTTAAGCTTCTAGAGCACTGGTTCTCAACCTTCCTACTGCTGCTTCCCTGTGATTCAGCTCCTCATGCTGTGCTGACCTCCAACCATAATGTGATTTTTGTTGCTACTTCATAACTATAGTTTTGCTACTGTTTTGAATTGTAATGTAAATATCTGTGTTTTCTTATAGTCTTAGGTAACCCTTATGAAAGTGTCATTCAACCCCAAAGGGGTCATAACCCACAGGTTGAGAACTGCTGCTCTCAGCATGGTAGGTCTCCTACAGATCTTCCATGGTCTGCTGAAAAGGACTGTCTGAAGTAGTAACAGTAGAGGATATTTTCGTCCATATAAGGTTGTAGGCCCTCTTCTGCTCTGCCACAGGGCACGGCTCCTTAGGGAGGCGGAACTTGGAGAGTTTGACTGTGCTTATCCCAGGCTGCTGCCACCTCCACCTCTGCCACCTCCACCTCTGCCACCACCGCTGGGAGGGTGCTGAACTGTAGGGAAGCACAGAGACACCACTCAAGGGTAGGAAAGTGCAGTCTGAGATGTGGGAATTCCAAGCTAGTTGGGGCGGTGGGGGGCAGCAGGATAGTCCTTGGCAGCAGGAGATTAGGCTGTAGCTCTGTAGGCAAAGGCCTTCTTCATGGCTTCCCACAGCAGATCTTAGTGAAAAGAAGAAGACCATGGTTCCAAACAGTTTATCGTCATGTCATGGCGGAAAATGGATGCATAAAACCATACCCTCCTTCTCAGGACAAGCCTGAGATCAAATAACCTTTTGCAGGGAGGAATGTCTGTAAAGGAAGCTTATTGGCTAAGCCCTCAGGGCCTTTAGACACCTCATTAGCATGGAGAACTGCTTCCGGGCCTCACCACAGGTCACATCTCTTTTATGTGAGGAGCATAGCATGTGTTCCCGGCCAGGAGTCTGGTGGGGGGTGGGAGTCCCCTAAGCCTCAGCTGTGTGCCCAGGTGTGAGCCAGTCTCCTGGTCTCAACCTGCTCTACCTTACCAAACTTTCTAGCATGGTGTTCCGTCCCACACATCCATAGAATCTAAATGGCGTTAGTTGGTGTAGGTCAAAGGTGAAGTGACAAAGATCAGAACCTCAAGGAGGTTGTGAGCTTCAAAAGTACTGTGTCTGGGCTGTAGTTAAGAACACTGGCTGCTGGCCCAGAGGTCCTAAATTCAATTCCCAGAACTCACTTGGTGGCTTATAATAACTATAATGGAATATGATGCCATCTTTTGGTGTGCAGACATGCATCTATAGACAAAACGCTCAAATACAAAAAAAATCCTCTTAAAGTGATAGTCTGGCTAGGTATGGTGGTGAGTGACTTTAATCCCAGCCTGTTCTACATGGCGAAACCCTGTCTCAAACAAACAGAGGTAATGGGTCTAGGTGAAGCATAGCACAGGGTAGGGCTAGGACTTGGCAGTTGATTCAGTCCTGGAGTGAGGATGAGAAATCCGCAGAGCCTTGACTGAGGTAATGAGGACGTGATGACATCATCCTGGGAAGTAAGGTGTAGAATTCCTATAAAATTTGCATACTGGAGCAGTTTCCCCTACCAGAAGCCATAGATGCTTAGCTGGCTTCATGAGTCGAGTTGAGTCAGTAAGAATCTTGATTTTCTCTGAGGAAGAATAGCGGAATGGCTGTTCTCTGAGAGCTGAACGTGGCATTGTTTTGTAGGTGCCAGAAAAACCACTCCGCTTCCATGTGATTTTTAAGTGTTTGCTGAAGTTGTTCTAGTTTTGGTAAAAAAGGGGATAAAAAGAGGCAGATGGGCTATGGGCGTGTCTCTCCCGCTGTGTTCTGTCTTCCATCGGGACCTCCTTCCTACCCATCTGTATTAGAACTTGCCTCCTAGAGTCACTATACTTTTTGGTTTTTATTTTGTATTGGGATTCGGTTTGGTTTAGTGGCTTTTGACACAAGGTCTCTATGTGCCATCCTGACCTAAACTTCTGTGTAGACCAGGACTTGAACTTACGGAAATCCTCCTGCCTCACTTCCCATGGTCTGAGGTTACAGGTGTGTGTTATCACACTCTACTTTTCTTTCTTTTCCTAACTTTTCTTTTTAAAACAGTGTTTCAGGTAGCTCAGGGTGGCCTAGAATTCTCATACCCCCCCCCCCCCCCCCAGTTTTTTGAGACTGAGTTTTTGGTATTTCGAGACAGTAGTGGTTGGTATGTCAGATGCAGATTTGACAGGATAGAATGATAGAAGATAGGTTTTAAAAGTTTGTAAAGAAGTTGGAAGGTGAAGTGCACACAGGAAATTTGGAACATGGGAAACAGAGATTTGAGCAGAGTGCAGGGTGTCAAGGTAGAGATGGCCAGAGAAGGAAGATTTAGGCCCAAGACCCGTGAAGATACAAGATATAGCAGAGATGGGGGGGGTAGTGACCAACAGTGGTAACCCCAGTAAGCAGGAAACTGAGGCAGGAGGATTACTACAGTATTCCAAGCCAGTATGGGAAACATAAAGACCCTGTCTAAAGCATAAATACAAAACCAACCAGACATAGACTTGTCTGATGAATAAAAGATTATATTCCATTGCAAAGTTTATTTGCTCCCACAAAGGAAGCTTATGTGAAGATTAGGCTCTGTCCTTAGTTAAGATTGCCAAATGTATCATGAAATATCGACTGGTTTGTAAAATGTACTGTATTTGCAGGTCAACATATCTCAAGCTGACATGCAGGCCATTGGCAACACCATCACCATGGTAACACAGGATGGCACACCCATCACAGTCCCCACTCACGATGCAGTCATCTCCTCAGCTGGAACACACTCTGTTGCTATGGTCACCGCAGAGGGCACAGAAGGACAGCAGGTAATTGCTTTTGTTCACCGTTAGTCAACACATTCATTGATGTCAAAACTTTCTCAGAAGCTGGGCTGTGCATTCTTAAATTCTTTAGCCAATTAGTCTTTGGAGTTATTTTTTTTTTTCTCCATCTGTAAATAGGAGTTATAGTTACATCAGCACCATAAAGTTCACAGTAGGATGAAATGAGGAACAGGAGAAGCAGCTTAGTGGTTAAGAGTGCTTGCTGTTCTTCCAGAGGACCCAAATCCAGTTCCCAGCACACACATTAAGCAACTTACAACTGCCTGTAATCCAGCTGGCCTCCAAGGGCACCCACACATACATAGCATATACTTCCACAAACACAAACATATTAAAAATAAATTAGCCGGGCAGTGGTGGCGCACACCTTTGATCTAGCACTCCGGAGGCAGAGGCAGGTAGATTCCTGAGTTGAAGGCCAGCCTGGTCTACAGAGTGAATTCCAGGACAGCCAGGGCTACACAGAGAAACCCTGTCTCGAAAAACCAAAAATAAATAAATAAATAAATAAATAAAATTTAAAACACACACATGCAGCTCGGCATACAGGTGCACGCCTTTATTCCCAGCACTTGGGAGCAGAAACAAGCAGATCTGTTAAGTTTGAGACTAGCCTGGTGTACAGAGCAATTTCTAGGCCAGCCAGTGATGCACAGTGAAACCTTATTTAAAAAACAAACAAGCAAATAAACAAAACCACCACCAAAAAGGGCTCAGTGGTTAAGAGCACTGGCTGCTATTCCAGGGGACCTGGCTCAAGCCCCTGCACCCACATGGCAGCTCATAACTGTCTGTAACTCCAGGTCCAGGGGATCTGACGCCCTCTTCTGGCCTCCTTCACCACCTGGTACACAAGTAGTGCACAGATCAAGTAGTGCACAGATACACGTGCAGGCAAAACACCCATACATGTAAAATAAAAATAATAGAATTGTAAGCTATAATTGTGGCTGGGTTAACCTATCTGGCTACAGGCTTCAGGAGATACTAGAGATCCATGAGTCTAAGGTGGGGAACTGCGTCTAAGAAGACATTGCTGTTCATCATTAATGTCACCAATCCTTCCAGGCTCTCCAGTTAGATGAAAGTCTAATTGTAAATACAAGAAGATAGTCTGATCCACACTCAGAAATAAGTAGGCATCTGTGGTGTGCATTAGTTGACATTTCCTCAGCATCTACTTAGGGTAACAGAACCTAGAGAGATCTCATCTCCCTAGAGTTAGACATACCAGATCCATTTCCCAGTATCTTGTAACTGTTTTGCCATTGGCTTGCTTCATGATTGTAGTTAAGTCCCTTCTCTCTGAGCCTTAACTTCCTCAAATGAGAGTGCAGCCTAGACAGTGCATACACCCTTTTCCAGCAGTAAGTGCCTACACATCTCTGATCTCCAATACAAAATGGGCTTTAACTTCTTTGAGTTATAGATATAATTATTCATGTGTGTTTTCTTCATTTTGCTTCACTTAAGGTTGCAATCGTAGCTCAAGACCTGGCAGCATTCCATACAGCCTCTTCAGAAATGGGACACCAACAACATAGCCATCATTTAGTAACTACAGAAACCAGACCTCTGACCTTAGTGGCAACCTCCAATGGCACCCAGATTGCAGTTCAGGTGAGTACAGACTAGGTGAGCAGCAGCAGTGCTGGCAATTCTGGGCCTTACGTGTAACTGTCCTATGTTTATACCATGTGCAAAATCATTCGGGTCCCTAACTTGATACAGTAAGACAATTGCTATAATGGAGGTGACCTCAAAAGACTAGGAGCCGGGCAGTGGTGGCATGCACCTTTAACCCCAGCACTCGGGAGGCAGAGGCAGAGTGATCTCAGTGAGTTCCAGGACAGCCAGGGCTATGTAGAGAGTCCCTTCCTCAGACAAGCAAAACAAACCACCAACCTGGGCTGGGGGTGTAAGAGTGCTTGTTTAGCAGACCCTGGGCTCTATCAGAAGCCAGGCCTAGTGGCTCAGGCCTGTAATCTGAACACTCAAGAAGTGAAGGCAGGAAGACCAGAAGCTGAAGGTCATTTGCCTAAGCTACATGAGACCTTACTCAAAACATAAACTAACATTGTTCTTTACCACCTTTGCCTTGCATATTCTTGGAGAATTTATAGCAAGAGAAAAATTTGTTAGACGTGTCTTTTTATGTATCCGGACAATCATCTTCACTGTCAAGATGGAGTCTAATGAGACAGGTTTCTATAAAGCACACGGGAGCTACTCCTTAGAGGAGAACCTTCTGTAACCAGAGTGCCCACATCGCCTCACTAGAAATGAGGCGTGTTAGAAAACATAGAAAGAGCATTTGCTGGGGAAGACCCTAGTTCCCAGTAGAGAATATAAAATCCCACATTCCAGATGGAGATCCCTCTGTATAGTGGAAGTGGTGTCTCCTTATGTTTACTTGGTAAACAGGAACTCTAGCCTTTGGTTAGTTTTCTTTAGTTCATGGGTATAGAAGCTAGATGCTAAGTATTTCCTCCATTGGCTGTGGTGAGGTAGCATGTGAAGAACTTACATAAGCTCCATTGATCTCATATGTACACGTTTTGATTTTATGTTATTAGTGATCAAGTTAACAGTAGTATTTCAGCAACCCAAGCATCAGAATTACAGAGAGCAACTGCATGTCTGCCATTTAACAATTCTCTGGCATTATCCAGGTTAGGGCTTTGGAGTATTAATGTTTGATGTGTGTATTCTGGTTTCAGCTTGGAGAGCAGCCATCTCTGGAAGAAGCTATCAGAATAGCATCTAGGATCCAACAAGGAGAGACGCCAGGGTTGGATGATTAATACTCAGAACCACAGAGCAATAAAACAGGAGGAAGGAGCCTTTCATCTCTGGCGGCAGAATCCCTGAAGCCCGGCCCGGCAGAGCAAAAGTCCCATTCCGAAGCACTGGACACGTTTTTATGCAAGAGTAGAGAACATTTTCTTCTTGACACTTTTGTGTACATAGCCCCTGGAATAAATTCCCAACGTGATTCATTGTGTACAAGGAAGAATGAAATGAGGGCCTTGCAGCAGTTCTCATGTTACTCTTGATCACATGGCAGACTTGTGAAATCCACCCGTAAGACCAGCGAGGTCTTAACACAGTCAAGATGAGCTTTTAACTTACTGTGAAAAAAACGGCTGTATCTAATGTGCTGAAGGTCTACATGTGAAACAGTCATAACTCCAAAGCCATCACAGAAAATAAAGGATGCAAGCCTTCAGATGTCCCTCCAGTTAATGTCTGGATTTTTTGTCCTACTACGCACCCATTTTTATTTGTATTCCAAGGTTTGAAGACTTCATTTATAGTGTCCCGTCCCTGTTACATAACGATTCTTCAAGCTAAAATGCTGTTTATTTTAGCATTACATTGAATTATGTATAAAATTACACAGTTTGGTTATTTTAAATGAAAACATTAAATCCAGTGTTTGAAGCTGGGAATGGTAGCTTGTGCCTGTAATCTCAGCATGAAAGACCCGAGGCAGCAGGAGTACATAAATTGGAGACTGGCCTGGGCTATGTAGTGAACTCCAGGCTAATCCAATCTACAGAGTAAATACTTTCTCAGAAACAAAGTATATCCACTGTTTGAGTTGTTAAAGATTCTATTCAGCCTTCTGATTTTTTGCTACTGTTTTTTATGATAATCAACTATGAGATTTTCCCATGGGTCTAGCCTAGGCTTATAGGTCTATGGCTGAGAATGGATTTACTCCAAAAAAAAAACTGGGTTAGTGAGTTGTGTAAATTATTTATTTTTGCTCCTAAGCTTTTGTTTTAAAGCTTATTTACCTTAAAGTTTATTATTGACTTTGAATACAGCAGTTTTTAAAACAATACTTTTTGTTTGTTTCATTAAATTGGTCTGGTGTTGGGGAATGTTGCCCAGGGATCCACAGTGTAACAACATAACCCTGTACACACAGGCCAAGAGTCTATCCTACATAAGCACAGAACAAGCATTGCTCTATATATCACTGTATATTCAACAGTCTTGTGAAAACTTAAGATTTATTGTTTCCAACTTAGCCTGGCTTGGCAGTTTTAAAAGGCAAGGCAGGCCAAGATTGAACAGCCAAGGTGTTTTGCCTCCACGTCCAGTGTGGGTTTTATATCATACCTCAGTACGCTGGAATGGTAAGTCCTTGTAGCAGAGGTTATCAATATGACTTCTTTGATAGCTTCTGTTTGCTAATAGCAAGAGTTGAAAGAGATTTGTTCTATCTGGGCAGTGGTGGCTCACACTGTTAACTTCATGAGAAGACAGAGGCAGTCGGATCTCTGTGGCAGAATGGCTGCTAAGGGCACACATAGCTTATGCTTTCCAACACAGAAATCTAAACTGCAGACCTCTCTGAGCCTTGAGATCTGCCTATAGTCAGATTCTAGGGTAGTTAGATTCCAGGATACTTCACTCCATCCCTGGCCCCCTGCTGGCTGCACTGAACAGTGCTGAGCTGGACAGTTCTGATAAATCCTGTTATCCAGAGCTTAATAAAGGTAAGAAGACTTCCTACTTAAACCCAGAGAAAATGGGGCATAAGTTGCTGTCCTTTGTTCCCAATCCATCTAGTATCTTCTAGCAAGGTAGCATGCTCCTTCAAGGATGCTCCAGCTGCTGTGTGTCTCAACAGAAGCAGCAGAAAGGAGTTCTCCCAAAAATAAATCCTCCAAAGGTATGTGAAGAAACCAGAGTGCAAGTCAGCAAATGCAGCCTAATGCCTGTGTGGTAAGATCCAGGCAGGGCTGAGGCCCCCAACAAAACCTGCTGGAAACCCAGGAAATCAACAGCCCAGAGGGTAAAAGTGCTTACCGTGAAAAGGGATAACCCAACCTCAATCACCCAAATGCACATAGACACAAGCATACACACACACGAACACAATTTTGTGATTTTTTTTTTTTAATGGGTGTTTTGCCTGCACGCATGTCTGTGTACTGTGTATATGCCTGGTGCCCATGGAAACATCCTTTTTTCTTTAATTGAAGTTACAGACATGATTGAGAGCCACCATGTGGGTGCTGGGAATTGAACCCAGGTTCTTCCAAAGAGCAGACAGTGTTCTTGCTGAGCCATCTCTCCATCCCCTAAATAGTTAATTTACAAAGAGGGAAGGAACAGTTGCCTACAGTTTGTGCTCCACATGATTTCCACAAGCCTCAAGTCTCAGAGGGCCAGGAGTCAACAAAGCAAGTCCAGGACAGCCAGGGGATTACACAGAGAAATGCTGTCTCAAGAAACAAAAAAATTATGTGTATGTGTGTACCTGAGTGTGAGTTTGTGCACATGAGTATAATGTTTACCTTAGGAGAAACTGGATCCCCTACAGCTGGAATTGTGGGTTGCCTGGTGAGTGTTAGGAACTGAACTCAAGTCTTCTAGAACATACTAATCACTGAGCCATCTCTCCAGTCCCCCTTTTGAAGTTCTTACATCTTTTTCTTTTTTTTCTTTTGGCTGGGAGGGGTCAGTCATGGGGCTCAGTGTTTCCAAGTCATGGGGCTCAGAGTTGTTTACTTCCTTGAGACATGGATGACTAGGCAGTATCTCATTATTTTGCTGATAAATGAGTTTTACAGTATGAATTGTTTCTTCCGTGGGACAGGCTATTGTGCATTGCAGCAAAGGTCATGATGGGTCAAACTCCTGATTCTCTGAGCCTGCTCATTAAAGACTGGCTTCTTCTACAGTAGTGTCATGATGCCCTAGGAAAGATTGCAGCCAGACCTTGTTAAAGAGTAACTCCTTTTGATCCTGGTTGGAGGCAGCAAAGGCCTTACTCTTGAACAGAGGCCAAGCAGTCTTGTTGAGATTAGCTTAGCACTTAGCTTATTTCCATCACCACAGAGTGGCACCCACACTCTCCACACAGATCTGCAAAGGACAAAGGTCATCTTGTTGAGCTAGGTCATCGCTGAAAAGGACTGTTGGAGGAAGGAGGATCTCTCCTCCAACAAGAGCATAAAGCTGTAGGATCAGAGAAGTGAGGGTCATCAGAAGGTCCTCAGTGGTAGAAGGCAGGCATAGATGTCAAAGGTAATGTAATGATACCATGTGGATCTTAAAGGCCTCAGTCTAGGGATGGTTTAAGGAGCCTCTCTGGAGACCATGCCTAGGGTAAGTGGTTCAAAATAATTGGATTCTTTTTTAGTTGCTGCTAATGAACATTAAGAGTGGGCTTCTAACCGGGCAGTGGTGGCGTATGCCTTTAATCCCAGCACTTGGGAGGCAGAGGCAGGCAGATTTCTGAGTTCAGACCAGCCTGGTCTACAGAGTGAGTTCCAGGACAGTCAGGGCTATATAGAGAAACCCTGTCTCGAAAAACCAAAAAAAAAAAGAGTGGGCCTCTAAAAATGACTCAGTGGGTAAGAACACGTGTGCCTGGTGCCAAAAGAAGACACTGGGTTTGATAGAGTTACAGAGGGTTTTAAAACACCATATTGTTGCTGGAAGCTGAACCAAGGGCCTCTGAAAGAACAGGCAGATGAGCATTCTCTTAACCACTGAACATCCAGCCCTGCTCTCTTTCCTTTCCTCTCCTACTTTTTTCTTTTTTTGAGATGGGTCTCACTATGTAGCCCTGACTAGCTTGTAAACTGGCCTGAGACTCAGAGATTCCTGACTCTGCTGCCTTGGGATTAAAGGCATGGACTACCTACCATGCCAGGCTTAAAGTTTTCTTTCTTATTGGTTTCTGTTTCCTTAAGTCCTAAAGCAACATAACAGATTTACCAATTTTCTAAAAGAGTTGAATCTAAATTATAATCATGACAGAATGGACCAAACTTAAATTGCCTGTTAATGTTGTTATGCTATAAAGTTTGGTCTGTGGTAGGTCTCAGGCATACTTTATTCTGCTTGAATCTGTTAGAGGTTCTCTTATACATCTTTTTGTCTCCTAAGAGTTACATAGTGTCATAGTACCAGATGTGAGAAAGGCACCAAGTGACCCTGGATAATGAGCTGGCTATTATGAACAAAGGCAAAGGAGACAGCCCAGAATCTTCCTATGTTAACCTTGTAATTTCAGTTTGGGATACAAAGGTATTTGTTCTCCTGAAGAGCTAGGGGAGAGACTAAAAGGCTGTTTTTTCCTGGAGGACCAAGGGAAATAGTGTTCGATGTGTTTAGTAGTTTAGGCTGGACAGGAGACCGGCACAATATTTGTATTTGGGACAGGTTAGACATGCCCCAAATCCCCATCAGCCACCTTGAGAAGGGGAAGGACATTCTCTGAGGGAGAGAGGCATCACTTTCAGTGGTTCCTTGAGTGCCTGGTATGAAGTTCCTGAGCACAAGTATAAGAGTGTGCATGTATCTGGGTTTGGAGGAGGAAAGCCCCACAGGAACAAAGGGGGAGAGTTGGAAGGAAGGGGTAGCAGCCGAAGGGTGGCTAGTAACAGAGAAGCCAGAGACTGAACAGAGCCTTGAGTATACACAGAGGAAGGATAACCCAGGATGCTCTTAAGGCCTTAGTTTAAGGACGACTAGTGTAAAAGGGTCTGTGTATGTAAGAAAAATGTGCATGACATCTTGCTCACAGTTGAGGATCCTGTGACAAGTCTATGAAGTCTAGCTATAAGGAATCTGAGGTGCCGGAGAGATGGTTCAGTGGTTAAGAACACTCCTCTTCCAGAGGACCAGGGTTTAATTCGCAGCCCCCACATAGTGGCTGTTAACCGTCTGTACCTCCAGTTCTACTGCATATAATGCTCTCTTCTGACCTCCTCCACTAGGTACACATGGAGATTTAGACACATAAAAATAATTTTTTTTTAAGGAAAAAAATCTTGGCATTCTTTTCTGGATTATAGGAACAGAAGTCAAAGTGTGACTTCATGTGTCATTCAGTAGCTGGTTTCCCTGGTCTGGTCGAAGACAAGGAAACATTTGTGTTACAAAAGAAGATAAGATTCTTTTCGAGAATCAAATTGTGACCACTGTTTCAGAGTCCACCCTGGGAGTAAATCAGAAGGGTAAAGGACCAGGCCCCACTGAAGGTGTAGTGTCTACCACCAAGGCTCCCCTATAGAGCAATGGGGCTTTCCTGTTGCTGGGGTGAGACCCAGTTTTACCACACTGACTTTGATGGAGGTATGTTCTAACCTGGAGTGACTCCTGAGACTCCATGCCATCCCAACCCATGGACATGAAACCCAGTTTGCTCTGGGACCAAACCCAACTGGTCAGGCCAGATATTGACAAACCAAAACTGGTCACAAATGAGCTGTGAGGGGTCAGTGGGGGTGGGGTAGGTGCTCCACTGATGCTGAACCAGGGAGTAGTGAGGAGAAAGAAGAATGAGAGGGGAGGGTCAGAGTGGCGCACGCCTTTAACCCCAGCACTTGGGAGGCAGAGCCAGGCGGATTTCCAAGTTCAAGGCTAGTATGGTATGCAGAAAGGGTTCCGGGACAAAGGTAAGCATCCTAGGAGAGAGATGTGTCAGATCCATTGGATCTGGGATTACACATTCTAACGTTGTTAGCCTTCTGATGTGAATGCAAAAGCAGGATTCCCTCTTCCCCTGAGCCATGTCTCCATCCAGAATTAAGTACATTTCTTCGTGTGTGCCCCTATCACGGCAGACTGAAGCTTAGGACTCTCCCACGCTCCCCATCCCCCACCTCACAGCCACTGGTACTTGGCAACCACACTTTCTGATTTTAGGAATCTGACTCCTGTAGACAAATTGCACTATACTTGTTTGCTTGCCTTTTTCTTTCTTTATTTTTTTCTGCTTCCTGCTTTTTTGACAAAGAGGACTCGTATTTTTCTCCTGGCCTCAGCCACACTGATGATGCAGCCTTTCTAGGGACACACTTGTCTTAGCTCTTCTGTAGCTGCTGCTTGCTTAGATGTGCAACTTGTGTTTTGGAAATGTGTGTTCCTCCGTGAGCCTTCTCTCATTTAACATACCTAGTTATCTTTATTTGTTTTTTAAAATATTTGTGTTTGTTTAAAACCTTTTTTGGGGGGTCATAGTGTGTGTGTGTGTGTGTGTGTGTGTGTGTGTGTGAGAGAGAGAGAGAGAGAGAGAGAGATTGTGTGCATTTATGTGGGAGTCAGAAGATAATCTGCAGTGTTGGTTCTCTTCAAATGCCTTTGTACCCTGTACTGGCTGGTTTTGTGTGTCAACTTGACACAAGCTGGAGTTATCACAGAGAAAGGAGTTCCAGTTGAGAAGATTCCTCCATGAGATCCAGGTGTAAGGCATTTTCTCAATTAGTGATCAAGGGGGAAGGACCCCTTGTGGGTGGTACCATCTGTGGGCTGGTAGTCTTGGACTCTATAAGAAAGCAGGCTGAGCAAGCCAAGAGAAGCAAGCCAGTAAGAAACATCCCTCCATGGCCTCTGCATTAGCTCCTGCTCTTTGACCTGCTTGAGTTCCAGTCCTGACTTCCTTTTGTGATGAACAGCAGCATGGAAGTGTAAGCTGAATAAACCCTTTCCTCCCCAACTTGCTTCTTGGTCATGATGTTTGTGCAGGAATAGAAACCCTGACTGAGACAAATTGTTACCAGCATAGTGGGGTATTCCTGTGACAACCTGACCATGTTTTGGGGAGGACTGTGGGAGGACTTTGGAACTTTGGGCTAGAAGATCTATTCGGTGTTAAGAGCTCTGTGGGATGTTGTGTAGGAGCTTGGAAGATAATGTTGAGAACAGTGCAGAAGATGGAGGCCTGGCTTGTGAAACTTCAGAGGGAAGATTAAAGACTCTTATCAGGGCCATTGCTAGTTTGATTTAAGATTCTGTGGTTTTGGTTAGATGGGGCTGAAGAAATCAACTGTGATTAACAAGATACCAGAACTACTAAAGCAAAACCATTGCATTTCTGGGACTATTGATGCTAGTTAGCTGGAGCTGGGAAATTGGCGGTGATTGGGAAGAGATCAGCATCAATGAGATGAAATCTTCTGAGAAGTGTTTTCTGAGAGCACAGAGGCTGCGTTCCAGAGATAGTCAGGGTTGACCTTGTGCTGTGGCTAGACTTGGTAATGTGTAAGAGTCACCCAGGTGGTACTGGTTTTGAAGGCATGAAGGGGTCATGAAGAGCAGCTGAGGCCTGGGCACTGTGAGTGGCCTCGGAAGGCCATTGGTGAAGGTGCAGCCTCAGTTGCAATTGATGGCCTAGGACTGAAGGGGTCAGGCAAAGGAGGTGAGGCTTGGCACCATGAAGAGAGCTTATGAGAAGCTGTTGGTAAACCTAGTTGCAGCAGAAGACAGCAGTATTTTGGAGATGCCAGTACCATGAGATGACCACCAAGAACAGCAGCAGCAGTGGAATACAGGCATCTGGAACCTAGAAGACAAGGTGTGTGCTACAAAGGGCAGAGCTGGAGAAGTGACTCAAGCCCTTGGAGGAATCCAGAAGATCGTGAGTGGATCCCAGACACTGGACAGTTGGAGTTTGATTTTGCTTTTGATTGTGACTGTGCCCTGATATATTTTTCTTTCTGAAGGAAGAAGATATTTTAGTGACGCCCACAGTTAAGAGACTTTTGATGGTAAAAAGACCTGAATTCTAAGAGATTGCATATCTTTAAAGGGATTGAAATTTTAATATGTAAGAATTTGCAAAGACTGTGGGACTTTGAAAGTTATTTATATCTTGGGGATGAATAAGAAAGTAAGGGTTGAGGTTTAATAGTGATGTATTTGTGTGTCAAGTTGACAAGGGGTCAATTGTACTGACTAGTTTTGTGTGTCAACTTGACACAAGCTGGAGTTATCACAGAGAAAGGAGTTTCAGTTGAGAAGATTCCTCCATGAGATCCAGCTGTAAGGCATTTTCTCAATTAGTGATCAAGGGGGGAGGACCCCTTGTGGGTGGTGCCATCTGTGGGCTGGTAGTCTTGGGTTCTATAAGAAAGCTGGCTGAGCAAGCCAGGGGAAGCAAGCCAGTAAGTTACATCCCTCCAGGGCTTCTGCATCAGCTCCTGCTTCCTGACCTGCTTGAATTCCAGTCCTGACTTCCTTTGGTGATGAACAGCAGCATGCAAGTGTAAGCTGAATGAACCTTTTCCTCCCCAACTTGCATCTTGGTCATGATGTTTGTGCAGGAATAGAAACCCTGACTAAGACACACCCTGAGCTATCTCAATGAACTTCCTTAGAGATTGTGCAAGTGGCCTCTACTTGGTCATCTCTACTCTAAGCTCATAATGAAAACAGAAGCATTGTTAAATTATTTTCTGCTGTCAAGTGAAGAAAACAAAGACCTGACATAAGATCTGTCTTACGAGAGTCATCTCAGAGCTAGAGATGGGATTCGGTGGCACGTTGGAGGTGCTTGTCTACCAGGAACCCAGACCCTGTTTGGTGGTTCTCAACCTATGGGTCGCGACCCCCTCAACAAACTCCTATCTCCAAAATTATATGCATTTCCATTCATAACCGTGGCAAAACCAGAGCTATGGAATAGCAACAAAAATAATTTTGTGGTTGGGGGAGGTCACAACAATATGAGGAACTGTATTAAAGGGGCAGGGGGGCAGCAGTGCAAAACTTGAGAACTGCCCTAGATTCAGTCCCCACATTTGTCCCTGAGTGGTCTCGCCTCTTGTAGGGTTCCTTCAGAAGCCCAGGACCTCCAGGCACCCAGAACTCTGTACCCAGAGCCCCAAGACGCTAAAGAAGGATGCTGGAAACAACTCTAAGCTGGGTTGCAGCCTCAGTGTCCCCCTCAACACCCCCCCCTCCAAACCTGCAGTTTCTAAGGGAAACCGAACCAGTTAAAATCTTGCTGCCCTGGGAGACTGCTTATCTTTTAAAATAGGAAACTTTCGACCCACTCAAAGAGCTTTCGTGCCCCTGGGGCCCTTGGAGCAGAGGTAACAGCTCACCCAGTAAAACTGCTCAGACGGGTTTCCCTCTTCCTTGAGGCTTTTCTAACATCCTGGACTGGCTTCTGTGTCATTCTTTAATCAGAAAGCATCAGCAGCAACCGAAAAAGGACTTTTCTACCCTGTATAGATGGGCTGTGCTCTTTTGATGCCGGAGGCACTGTGAAGCCACAGCCCTCTACAGCCCCACCTTTGCTGGACACTGCATTTTCTGGCTGGGCGGTAGCACGGATAGAGTCTGTCTAATCTTTTTAAGAGCGGAAGAAACTTCCCTTCTGCCCTCTGAAGGTTCAAGCACTGAGTCTGGGGACTGGAGATATGCTGCCATTAAGAACACTGGCTGCTCTTCCACAGGATCTGGGTTAGGTTCCCACCACTCACGTCAGGTGGCTCACAGACTCCAGCTCCAGGGCTTCCCAAGACACCCCTCCTCCCTCGCACTTCCGGCACCTATACACAATTAAAATTAACCAAAAAAATATTTTTTGGAAAACTGTAGTCTGATAAAACAAAGGGACAAATGGGCAATGACATTCCTGTATCTGCTCGCCCTCCCTTTGTCCCTCCCTCTCCCTCTCCCTCTGCCTCCTCCTCCCTCCTCCCCCTCTCTCCCTTCTCCTCTCCCTTCCTCTTCCCCTCCCTTTTCCCCTCACCCCCTTTCTCATACCCACCAGAGACCCTCTTTTTGAGATTAGAAGTCCCGCCTCCTCCTCTCCTGCCCAGCTATTGGCAGATCAACTCTTTATGGAAAAAACGATTTTTACACAACCTTGAGACAAAGTTTGACAATGCCAACTTCCTAACTGCAATCAGATCTTGAAGCACAATAATCAGCATCTGAATACACAGAGCACAAAACCACCCTCCAATAAGTGCCCTTTGTTTACTGTTTTGTTTTTGTTTTCCTTTTATTTAAAAAAAAAAAAAGAAAGAAAGAACAAAAACAAGCAGTGGCAGCACACACCTTTGATCTCAGCACTCATAAGGCAGAGGCAGACTGATCTCTTCAGGGTTGGAGGCCAGCCTGGTCTACAGAGTGAGCAGGACAGCCAGGGCTACACAGAGAAATCCTAACTCAAAAAAAAGATTCACTGGGGAATCAAACTCAGGTCACCAGGTCAGCAAGCTCCTCTGGTCTTCAACCACTCTCTGCATGTCTCCGACATGCTGGAATTACAGCCACACCCCAGTTGTCTTTCCCTTGTATATGCTACTATCTAAGCTCAAGGCCCAACGCTCTGTACAGAGAGCATCCTTACCAGACTGTTTCCACAGCCCTGGTTGGTTTGGTTTGGCTTGGTTTTTTATAAGTCATAATTCTTTTAAGTTTACGTTTTCATTTGCTTCAAATATTTTTTTAGAGTTATTTTATTTTTTGGTGTATGAGTGTTTTGCTTATATGTATGTATGTCTGAGCACCACATGTGAGCCTGGTGCCTGCGGAGATTTGGAGTTCTGGATGGTTGTGAGCCACCGTGTGAACGCTAAGAGTCTAACCTGGGTCCTCTGTAAGAGCAACCCAGTGCTCTTAACTGCTGAGTCACCTCTCTGGCCCCACTGCATTTTAATTTTCATGAAGTTGTTCGAAAATGAAGGTGAGGCACAAGCCCCGCGGTACACTTCAACCAACTTGCAGCCATTGGTCGGTCCTGTGGGTCCTAGGGATCAGGTTCAGGTCATCAGGCTTGGTAGCAGACACATCACCCACTTAGGTCATCTCAAGAGCTTATAAGACAAGGTCTTGCTAGATATCCCCAGCTGCCTCAAATTTTCCATCCTCCTGCCTCAGCTTCTTAAGTGCCTCTATATCCTTCTCTATTCCATGTTCTTGGACAGGAATCTTTAGAATAACTGTCTCCTTTGCTGTCTTGCCCTTGGGTCTCTAAGTAGGCTATGGCCTAGTTCCTAAGGATGGATTTTGCCTTGATCACCTCTCCTGGACCCAGTTTGCAAAGGTGGCAGAAACGCCCCCCCCAGCCCCCCAAGAATTAATTGTTTCTGCTAGTATTGAAGCCCAGCCTGGTAGCTGGCATCTTAGACTTACAGATTCATCTTTCCTTTTTTTGATTCCTGAATTCCCCATCCCTTATCACAGCTTTCAGAATTTTTGTTTTGTTTTTGAAACAGGGTCTCACTTCGTCTCTCTGGCTGGCCTCGAAGACTCAGAGATTATCTGCTTTTGCCTCTCAAGCGCTGGTACCATGCCTGGGTACCTTCAGAAGGGTTTAATACTATGATACATAGTTTTTAATACTATGATACTAGTTACTATGTTTTTATTTTGCTCTCTTTACAGATTTATTTTTAACATCATGTATGAGTGTGTTTGTCCCCGTGACTAAATGTCCTGGATGTGTTGGTCCTCATGGAGACCAGAAGAGGGTGTAGATGCCTTAGAGCTGGGTCTGTAGATGCTCATGAGCCAGGAGCTAGGAACTCAGGTCCCCTGCAGGAGGAACGTGCACTTTTAACCACTGAGCCTTCTCCTCAGCCTCATACGATGTCCCTGTTGACTAGGTTATCAATTAAGAGTCTTTTGCATGAGAAGCCAATAAATAATAGAAAATGAATAAAAAGAATGCGTGTGTGTGTGTGTGTGTGTGTGTGTGTGTGTGTTGGTGCTTTTGTTTTGGGGTTTAACATTCTCTTATGTGTCTGAATGTGTTGCCTCGTGTATCTCCTTCTGTACACCATGTATGTGTCTTGGGCCTACAGCAGCCAGAAGAGGTTGTCAGATCCCTGGAAGTGGTTACAGATGGTTGTCAGTTGCCATGTGCTGGGAACCAAACTAATGTCCTCTGGAAGAGCAGTCAGTGGTCCTATCTGTTAGGCCATCTCTCTAGCCCTTGTGGGGTTTTGTTTGGTTTTGTTTTTGCTTGTTTGTTTTGTTTTGTTGAGATAGACTCTTACACTGTAGCCTGGGCTGGGCTGGGGTTACCAGACCAAACTAGTATATTACTTGCAGCAGTCACATAGTTCAACTTCTGAGTGCTAGGATTACAGGTGTGGCCTGTCACACTTGGCAAGAAATGAGTGTTTCGGCATATGAAAATAGGTATAAGAGAGATTAAGGCCAGAGGGATGACTTACTGGGTAAAGACACTTGTCTCCTCTGATACACACACACACACACACACACACACACACACACACACGGAAATAAGTTTTGAGTATACATACCTTTGACAGAACTGTGTTCCTACTTATGTGTCCTATGGATATAGGACACCTTCATGAATGGAAAAATCATCATATCAAGGATAGTGGTTACACTTTGGAAATAGCCAAAGAGAGAACTGTGCACATAAACTGTGTGAGCCCAGCTGCCTGATGCTCCTGCAGGACAGTGTGGGATGGTCCTGGACTGGTGGCTCCGGAAAGCCAGGAAATGCTGCCTATAAGGTAACTGACTACAGGTATGCTCTCAATGCGGTCAGATCATAACTCCCAGAGGTTTTATTCTTTTATATGGCAAAAGAGCCTTTGAAGATGTAACTGGGAGACAGGCAGTGCTGGGCTTTCCTGGTGGATGCATGTTATCACACTGTCCTTAAAGGAAACAGCAGGAAATGCTCTGCTAGCAGAAGCAGAAGCTGGAGTCAGATGTCTTGAGCTACACACCTGTAATCCCAGTACTCAGAAGGCTGAGGCAAGAGCCAGCCTGGGCTAAATAGGCAGATTCTGTCACAAACCTTTCTCTCTAAACAATGTCATCGCCGGGCAGTGGTGGCGCATGCCTTTAATCCCAGCACTTGGGAGGCAGAGGCAGGTGGATCTCTGTGAGTTCAAGGCCAGCCTGGTCTACAGAGTGAGTTCCAGGACAGCCAGGGCTACACAGAGAAACTCTGTCTCGAAAAAAACAAAAAAAACCAAAAACAACAAAAAAAAACCAACGTCACAGAAGGACTTTGTAGTGCATCTCTGCAGTGTTCCCAGTATCCAAAGGCTGTCTGGCCTGTAGATAAACCTTAGTATGGATTTACTAAAGGACTACTAAGGCAGCAGTAGACACGTTTTTGTATGCACTGTTTTATTTTGCAAATCTGCAGACATGTTTCTATAAGGGCTCTGGGTCAAATAATACATCATCTCAGAAATCACTAAAACAGTCTTTAAAAACATTTTGTTTTAACAAATTATACCAGGTGGTGGTGGTGGTGGCAGCCGGGGGGGGGGGGGGCATGTCTTTGATCCCAGCACATGGGAGGCAGAGGCAGGTAGATCCCTGTGAGTTCAAGGTTAGCCTGGTCTACAGAGGGAGTTCCAGGATATCCAGGGCAATACAGTATAATCCTGTCTTGAAAATAAACAAACAAAAAAATTATATTGTATAAAAATATTTTCCAATAAAACATTTTAATACTAAATTTACTTTTTTTGTTTGTGTGTGTGTGGGAGCATCATGCCATAGCACACATGTGGAGGGTGGGTCAGAGGACAGCTTTTCCTTAGCTGCCTCTAGAATGTTCTTGGTCCTCTCAGATCCTCCTGTGGCATGTGGGATGTGTCTCCTGTTCTGGCCTGTGTCAAGGCAGCCTGGAGTTGGCAGGCTAGGCACGATGTTTAAACATGACACACAGTCAGAAGGGGACTTGGTTGTTGCACTTGGGAAGTGGAGTTTGTTTTCCTCTGTTTATACATCTAGGCTTCCAACTGCCTGACCATGTCACAAAGCTGGGTTCTCTTCACCTAGCCAGCTGCAGCATGAGTTCATCTTGATCCTATCTTAGGTGAAGCAGGGCCCTTTACAGAACTTTAAAACTGACTCACCAGTGAGTCATTAGGCCCCAATAACAAAGGCCAAACACTGTTCAGTTGCTGCTAGAAACCAGCATGGGGGAAAGGGGAAGAGGCCCCGAGGCCAGGCCGGGAGTCAGCCGTCGCTCCCCTCCCCCTCCCTGACAAGGTTTCTGACTCACTGAAGAAGTCACCACATCTTAAGTACTGTTCCAACTTTCACAAAGCCCGCTTAACTCATTACAGTGTGACCAGCCAACTGGAGTTGTCCTTGTTGCTCCTGGTGGTCATCCAGATCATTTCCGGAATGTGTCACAAACTCCAGGGACAGGCAATTATTCAATTATCTGCTTTTCTAGTGGCTGATCTTCTGTTTGGGATTCTTTGTTTAGGACATTTCTGTGATCTTTTTACTTAAAAATGAAAAAGCAAGCTCTTTATGTCTTTGTGAAGGGCAGGGTAATGAGGACTGAATCCTGAGTTTTGTACACACCAGCCACACACTCTCTCCTGCACTACACATCCTCAGCTCAAGAAGTGGGAGAGGGAAGGTTGCAAAATTGGTACTATGAGACTAGAAGTGTAGAGTACTTGCCTAGCATGTACAGGGTTCTGGGTCTCATCCCCAGTATTGCAATAAAAATAAAAATTAAGTTGGGTAGTGTTAGTGCACGCCTTTAATTCTAGGACTCCAGAGGCAGAGGCAGTTGGATCTCTGTCAATTCGAGGCCAGCCTGGTCTACAGACTGAGTTCTAGGACAGCCGGGAATACACAGAGGAACCCTGACATGACCACGGAAAACAATAGGAAATAGAAGTGTCGTTTTGGTTTGGCACTTCTTAGAGCTGCAAGTCTGAAATTTGCTGCTTGTGAACTCTTATGTTGCAGTTATGTGACTGGGGTGGGGGTGGGGGGTTCTGCATTTTCTCTTGAGAAAGGGCTTCCTGTCTGATGGCTGGAGATTGTCAAGTCACCCTAGACTGGGGCTTTACTCTACTGAGAGGTGAAGGGATAGATCGGAAGCCTCCTTCCACTAACATGCTAGGTTACTGTCAAAATCCATATTGTGTGCCGCCCCCCAACACACACCCTGTTTTGGCTTCATTTAAATTTTATGAGTGTCTTGCCTGCGTGTATGACTGTGCACCATGTGTGCCTTGTGTTAGTAGTGGAAGACAGAAGGGGGCATTAGATGCCCCTGGAACTTTGTGAGCTGTCATGTGGGTGCCTGGAACTGGATCAAAGGCCTCTCTGGAAGAGCAGTCAGTGCTCTGTACTGCTGACACAATCACGTATTTCCTTATCTTTCCAAGAGCCTGAGATGTATCATTATTTGTTGGAAACCATTCTAATACTTTGTTTTTAATTTATTAAACTGTGGGGTATATGCATGAGAGAGAAAAAGGAGACAAAGAAATTAGACTCTTGCTGTAATAATTTCAAAAGACTAATGAAAGTAAAGCAGTTTGGAGGTTGTACACACCATGGTGTGTGTAAAGGCTAGTCCTAGTTGTCCACTTGACTGTACCTGGAATGAACCAGAAATGGAGGGCTCACCTGTGATCCAGATCTTGAGGCTAAAAGACACAGACGTTTTATCTGGATATTGAGGCATATAGTCATGGAAAGTTTAGGCCCAGGCAAGGTGGTACACACCTTTAATCTGGGAGACAGAGACAAGCAGATCTCTGAGTTCAAGGTCAGCCTGGGAGAGTAAATTTCAAGCAAAAAAAAGCTTATGCCCTGTGTGGTGGTACACACCTTTAATCTGGGCCATTCCTTCTGCTGGAGGCCTATATAAAGACTTTGGAAGAAGAAAGATTCCTTCTTCACTCTTCTTCGACTGCTTGCCAGCACATCCATTGGAACCTACTTCTTCAGGATTCCAGCTTACACAGAAGACTGAAACAACCAGACTCCTAGGACTGCGAAATCAATCAATCAAACATGGTATTTCCAGGTATGAAATAGATAAGAAACCTACTGAATTTCTGATTGATCTGTATAAGCAGAATTCTCAAACAAATGAAAGAAAGGCTACATTGGATCACAGTAGAAGGTAATCTCGGTACAGTGAATCAATTTCCAGACATGAGCCAGTTTGCAGACCCAGAACCCCTTGAAGGAAGGGTGGCCAGGTTCCCCTGAGGAAGGACTTTGATGAGTCACCTAAAAGTTTTGCTGTTAGCCTTTCTCCAGTTTTCCCCCAGAGGGGCCTATAGTCTTTTACAAGGGTAATTGTACACTGGGGGAGAGGAAATAATCAGACTTTACAGGGTCTATTGGATACTGGTTTTGAATTGACACTGATCCCAGGAAACATGTGGCCCTCCAGTTAAAATGGGGCTTATGGAGGCCAGGTGACTAATGGATTTTTGGCTGTTGTCCGACTCAGCAGGTACAGTAGGTCCCCAAATTCATCCTGTGGTCATTTCCCCTGTTCCAGAATGTATAATTGGGATGCGTATACTTAGAAATTGGTAAAATTCTCACATTGGTTCCCTGATCTTGGAGTGAGGGCTATTACAGTTGGAAAGGCTAATGGAAGCCATTAGAGTTGCCTCTGCCAAAGAAAACAGTGGATCAAAAGCAGTATCATATTCCTAGAGGAAATGCAGAAATTAGTGCCACCATCAAGGATTTAAAAGATGCAGGCATGGTGGTTCCACCACATCTCCTATCTGGCCAGTGAGTGAAGAAGACAAATGGTGTGGAGAATAACAGTTAACTATGGAAAACTAAATCAGGTAGTAACTCCGATTGCAACTGTTGTACCAGATGTAGTTTTCTTTCTTCCTTTCTTTCTTTCTTTCATCCTCACTCCAGCCCCCTCATTAAGTACACTGTAGCTCTCTTCAGACACACCAGAAGA
Source organism: Rhynchomys soricoides (assembly GCA_019843965.1). Classification (NCBI taxonomy): domain Eukaryota; kingdom Metazoa; phylum Chordata; class Mammalia; order Rodentia; family Muridae; genus Rhynchomys; species Rhynchomys soricoides. Next base: position 1,364,186 of record JADRCH010000134.1, read on the forward strand.
GGACACTGGATCCCATTACAGATGGTTGAGTCACCATGTGGTTGCTGGGAATTAAACTCAGGACCTCTGGAACAGCAGTCAGTGCTCTTTAACCGCTGAGCCATCTCTCCAGCCCCCAGATGTAGTTTTCTTACTTGAGCAAATTAACACATCTCCTGGTACATGGTATATAGCTATTGATCTAGCAAGTGTCTTTTTCTCAGTACCTGTCCCTAAGGACCATCAGAAGCAATTTGCTTTCAATTAGCAAGGCCAGCAGTATACCTTTACAGTTTTGTCTCAAGGATATATTAATTCTCTTGCCCCGTGTCATAACTTAGGAAGGATCTTGATCCTCTGTCTCTTCCACAAAATATCACATTGATGTACTATATTGATGACACATGGCTGATTGGACCAAGTGAGCAGGAGGTAGCAACCACTTTGGATTCATTAGTAACATATTCAAATCAGAGGATGGGAAATAATTCAAAAACAGTCTACCTCAGTGAAGTTCTTTGAAGTCCTGTGGCATGGTGTCAGGAGCCATCTATGAAAGGCTAAGGCTAGTGATTGCCCACCATTTTTTATGTGGTCTATGATGGATGACGATGGATGACTATGAGAGGCAAGGCCCCAAGACACTTCATTCCAGGATTGCTTCTTGCTATTGATATGCCTCTCCTATCACTATTACACAGTCTAACAATTCCTGGGCATCAGCCCACCCTATTGGACAAATGTCTTGTAGAGCAACATGAAAATGAACTTTCATAAATTAATGCTGTTTGGATAAATTAATGATTTTGTACTATTTCTGATTTGATTAAAATAATTTTTTAAAAAAAGTTTTTTTTTTTTTTAAAAGAAGTATTTTATGTATAGGAGTCCATTGTCACTGTCTTCAGACATGCCAGAAGGGGGCGTCAGATCCCATTACAGATGGTTGTGAGCCACCATGTGGTTGCTGGGAATTGAGCTAAGGACCTCTGGAGGAGCAGTCAGTGCTCTTAGCTGCTGAGCCATCTCTCCAGCCCTAAAAAAGAAAGTTTTAAGAGATGATTTTAGTTGTAATAAGGTTAGAATCAACAACAGAATGTGCCCACTCCTCAAAAAGTAATGGCTGCATAAAAAGAAACACAATGAGCTTTCATAAATACACTAAAAGGAGATACAGGCTTGGAACAAATTTGTGTTCAAGGAGAAACATTCAGGTCTAAGGATAAAGCCACAGATGTGCTCTATGATAAGTCAAGGCCATGTAAAACTGTTGCTCTGAACTTATAATGAGCTTACAGTATGAGAAAACTGCTTTGAACTTGTTAATAATATGTTTCTGAAATTCCCTTTTTGTGTAACATTTTATATATGAGGTAAATTTTAAAGAAATTTGTCGCCGGGCAGTGGTGTCACACGCCTTTAATCCCAGCACTTGGGAGACAGAGGCAGGTGGATTTCTGAGTTCGAGGCCAGCCTGGTCTACAGAGTGAGTTCCAGGACAGCCAGGGCTATACAGAGAAACCCTGTCTCGGAAAAAAAAGAAAAAAGAAAAAAGAAAGAAATTTGTCTATTAAAAAGGCCAGAGAAAATGTAGGCCACTGTCTGCCCCGCCACAGGGCACGGTCACCTGGGGAGGCAGACCATGGGGAGTTACACAAGGAGGCACTGAGCAAGAGCACAGTCTTAGGTATGGGAAAGCTGGAGCTGGTTCAGGGGTTCCCAGGTCTGCAAAGAGGCCAGGGTGTGGGGTCATCTAACTTTTGGACATCTAGGTGCTGCTGGGAGTCATGGAAGTGCAGAGATGAGTCAGGGGCAGCAGGCTGGACCGGGGCTGGGATAAAGGGAATGGGGGAGAAAGAGAGCTCTTACTTGTTCTTTCTCAGATGATTGTATGCAGGCTTGGTGGTGGTTGTTGCTGAAAGTGCAGAGAGGCCTTCTATGGGAGATTTGGCTGCGGCCCTGTAGGTGATACCCCACTGCGTAACTTGATGAAAAGAGACAGTCCATGGTTCTAAACAGTTTATTGTCATGGTGGAAAATGGATGCATAAAACCATACCCTCCTTCTCGGGGGGGGGGGGGCCGAGATTAAACACCTTTTTCAGGGAAGAATGTCTGGGAAGGGAAGCTAAGCCCTCCAGGCCTCTAGGTTCCTCATTAGCATGGAGAACTCTGTGTTGAGCCTACATAACCATAAGACACGTTTATGTGAGAAGCATGGCACATGTTCCAAGTCAGGAGTCTGGCAGGGAGCTCGGAGTGCCCACCGAGTCTCCAGGTCTCGACCTGCTCTACCTTACCAAACGTCATGGCATTGTTTCATGACTTACCAAAATAATGAATAAGGTGGTGTTTGGGGAGGCTCTGTCCTGTTCATCCATCCAAATGCATATGACATTTTGGGGCTCAGCCCCATCTACCGTGTGTGTGCGTGAGTGCGTGCGCGCGTGTGTGTGTGTGTGTGTGTGTGTGTGTGTGTGTGTTTGTTTGTCTGTTTGTTTATGTGTAGGCATACACGAACACTTGCGGAGTAGATGAAACAGGTGGTTGGACCCGACCAGAATGTGCATGTGTATGAATGCATGTGTGTTTGTGCATATTTGTCTACCAGGTAAAACATTTTAATTCTTTTCCTTTCTTTGTAACTTTTTTTTTTTTTTTTTTTTTGGTTTTTCAAGACAGTTTCTCTGTGTAGCCCTGGCTGTCCTGGAACTCACTCTGTAGACCAGGCTGGCCTCGAACTCAGAAATCCACCTGCCTCTGCCTCCCGAGTGCTGGGATTAAAGGCATGCACCACCACTGCCCAGCTCTTTGTAACATTTTAAAAAATATTTATTTATTTATTTATTTATTTATTTATTTATATGAGTACACTGTAGCTGTCTTCAGACACACCAGAAGAGGGCATCAGATCCCATTACATACAGATGGTTGTAAGCCACCATGTGGTTGCTGGGAATTGAACTCAGGGTCTCCGGGTGAGCAATCAGTCCTCTTAACTGCTGAGCCATCTCTCTAGCCCTCTTTGTAACATTTTATCTATGAGGTAATTCTTTCTTACATAGAGAACTTTTTGTCTAAAGGCTATAAAAAGCTGAAAGTAACAAAAAAGAGTATGTAGCCATTTTCTGCTTCATCTGGTGTGTGTTGTCTGTGTGGGTGACTTCATTCCTCCTTGGATCACAAAAAATTAATGAACTCTGAGCCTCACACCAGGCCAGTGAGGGGCCCCTGGCTTCCAGAGAAAGAAGCTCTAGTAATAAATCCTTTACCTAATTCTCCACTACTAAATGGCATGCGCTAGTCATCAAAAGCTAGCAGCTTTTAGCCACAGAATAAGCAAGAGAGTGTTTTAAGTTTCCAGAAGCCATCAGCTACCCTTCAGTATAGTTGAGAGTTTTAAGGCTGGAGATCATAGCTTTGGCCTTTATTCAACAACTCTGTTCCACCTCAGCTCATGCCCTAAGACTGATATCCCCCACCCCTTCTAGAGGTATGGGGCATGCTGAGACATTCTTTCTAAGGTGAAAGATAAGTTATTGCACCTGGCTCCTCCCACCACCAAGAAAGAGGCACAATATTTTGTGGGTCTGTTTGGATTCTGGAGACATTCCTCACTTGGGTGTGTTACTTAGGCCCATATACCAAGTGACTTGGAAAGCTGCTAGCTTTGTGTGGGGCCTGGAACAGGAGAAGGCTCTTCAACAGGTCCGGGCTGCTTTATCACTTGGATCATATGACCCAGAAGACCTGATGGTAGTACTTGAGGTGTCAGACAGAGATGCTGTTTGGACCCCTATAGATGAATCACACACAAGACCTTTGGGATTTTGGAGCAAAGCTTTATCATCATCTGCAGACAAGTATTCGCCCTTTGGAAAAACAGCTTTAGGCTTGCTATTGGGCCTTAGTGGAAATGTTTGACAATATGACACCAAGTTATCATGTGTCCTGAACTGCCCATCATCAGCCGAGTGTTATCGGACCCAGCAAGTTGTAAAGTAGGACTTGCACAGCAGCAGTCTATTATCAAATGGAAGTGGTATATACGTGATCAGGCCTGAGCAGCTCCTGAAGACATAAGCAAGTTACAGGAAGAAGTTGCTCAAATGCTCATGGTTTCTACTCCTGTTACAATGCTGTCTGCTGCCAAGCATGCCCCTGTAGCCTCATGGGTGTTCCCTACGATTGGTTGACTGTGGAAGAGAAAACGAGGACCTGGTTTACTGATGGCTCAGCGTGTTATGCAGGCACCACACAGAAGTGGACAGCTGCAACATTATAACCTCTTTCTGGGACAACCTGAAAGATACTGGTAAAGGGAAATCTTCACAGTGGGCAGAACTTCAGGCAGCACACATGGTATTGCAGTTTGTTTGCAAGAAATGGCCAGATGTACGAATGTTCACTGACTCATGGGCTGTAGCCAATGCACTGGCTGGATGGTCAGGGGCTTGGAAAGATTGGAAAATTGGTGAGACATGTAGGGAAGGAGTATTTGGATAGATCTCTCCAAATGGACAAAGGATGTGAAGATATTTGTGTTCCATGTAAATGCTCACGGAAAGGTGACTTCAGCCAAGGAGGAGTTCAATCAGGTGGATAAGACGACCTGTTCTGTGGACAGTCAGCTTCTTTTCCCACCCATCCTTTTCATTGCCCAGTGGGCACATGGGCATGGTGGCAGAGATATGGGTTATGCTTGGGCCCAACAACATGGACTTCTACTTACCAAGGCTGATCTGACTAAAGCTGCTGCTGAATGCCAGATCTTCCAGCACCAGAGACCTGCCACCTAGCTGCCTGAAGATAGTCTTCTCCTGGCTGCCTTCTGATCAAGATACAGAACTCGTAGCTCCTCCAGCTTTCTGGATGCTGCCATGCTTCCTGCCATGGTAGTAATGGACTGAACCTCTGAAACTAGAAACCAGCCCCAATTTTTAGAAGTTGTCACTTCTAAGAGTTGCCTTAGTCATGGTGTCTCTTCACAGCAATGGAAACCATAAGACTGTGTGTGTGTGTGTGTGTGTTTGTGCGTGTGTGTGGGTGTGTATAGATCAAACAATAAGTCTGTAGAGTCTTCTCTTTCCACTTTTATCTGGGTTCTTGGACTCAGACCCAGCCCACTAGGGTTGTGGGACAAGTAAGTGCCTTTATCTATTGAGTCATCTCACTGGCCTCTACTTTAAAGGTTTTGTGTATGCACAGATACTCCCTGTAATACTCTCCTGCGGTGTCTCTCCTGCTTTCAGACCCTAAGCAATTACTGAAGGAGAACCTTAGATCCTGAAATCTTTTGTATAGAATACATATCAATGATAAGTTTATATATGAAGGATATACTGATAACTGCCTTTGACCTATCTTATTCAAACATTAGACAGATTAAGTGGACATCATTGTACTAATAGTCCTTAGAAACTACCTAGACATGACAAGAAATACTAATTCATATTAAACTTCAAACTTCTCCCTTTCTCCTTAGACTTTCCCCATTCATATCATATGTATGCTACTTCTGTTCTCAACTGGTAGTGTACAACTCAATTGCCTGTGACTATGAAGTAACTCTTGGTAGGGGGATATCAGGAGTCACATGCTGTATTTGAGTGACTTTAAGCCATTGTTTTCAAGCAACATTGCTCTAGTCAAAGCACACATGGCATTTATGGAATGTCTCTTGCAAGGGATAATTGCTAGTATCGCATTTCATCTGTTGAATAGCCTCAGAAGAATTGATTTCATTGCACTGTGAGCTGCTAACCACATTCAGCAGAGAGTGTGGAGGGCAGTGACAAGTGAGGAAATCTCCTGTTACCTGAAAAATCAACAAGGAGCTCTAGGGTTGGCCAGAGGTCTCGATTCTTGGCCCTGTGGCAGTTGGTAGCAGTTAGAGTTGGGGTGATGAAAGTTTCCTTGAGGGGTGGAGGGAAGGAAGGATGGCAGAAGACAAAGGTACAGATGATAAGAAAGAGGACTGGGAGAGCTGAGCTATTTAGCACATTTTAAAAGATATGTATTTATTTATGCATACGAGTGCTCTATTTTCATGTGTGCCTACATGACAGAAGAGGGCATCAGTTCCCATTACAGATGGTTGTTAGCCACTGTGGGTGCTGGAAATTAAACTCAGGACCTCTGGAAGAGTAGTCGGTGCTCTTAGCCACTGAGCCCTCTCTCCAGCCTCAACTTTTTTACATGTATGGGTGGGTTTTGTTTTGTTTTGTTTTGCCTGCATGTATGTCTGTAAACCACATGCATGGCTAGTGTCCATGAAAGCCAGAGAGGGTGTCATATCCCCAGGAACTGGAGTTACAGACAGTTGTGAGCGTCCATGTGGGTGCTAGGAAATGCCAGGCCCTTTGGGAAAGCAGCCAGTGTTCTTGACACTAAGCCATCTCTTTAGCTCTAGCACATTTGTTTCTGTAATTCTGAGTTTTGACTAATGAAGTTTTAAAAATTACATTAATTAAAGATTATTATTAATTAATTATTTGTATGTGTGGGAGTTCATAAGTCAAGGTGCATGTGTAGAGGTCAGAGGACAACCTGTGGGAGTTCTTTTTCTCATTCCATTCAGTAGGTACTAGGGATTGAACTCAGGTTTAGTAGTAAGCACTTTAACAGTTGAGCTATCTTGCTGGCCCTACACTGATGGATTCTGTAGAGTGTGTAGGGTGGGTGGTATACACAGTACCCTTGTGGAAGTCAGGACAACTTTGGTTCTTTCCTTTCACTATGTGAGTTCTGGGGATTGAACTCAGGTTATCAGACTGAGTTGAGAACACTTTAATCTGCTGAGCCATCTCCCCAGCCCCAAGGAAGCTTTAAAAGGAAAACAAAAGCCTCAGAATCTATCAGAGGCGAACTATTTCTCCAGGGCTTATACGCAAACTAGAAAAGACTGCTTTTTGGAAAGCCCCTCTAGTCTCATTCCTCTGATTACGTCACTGAGAAACTGATAGTTCTGAAGAACTTTGTCTGGAAGGCAGAGCTTATGTTAATGCGAACAGGAGCAGGCTCGGATGATGTTGTATATTTAAAGTACTGGAGAGGATGTCTCCTATCTCAACTAAAATCCTATTTTGCTGACAAAGAAGGTGAATGAGCCAGTGGGGACATTCAAGGCTTGTATTTATTTGCTAAGTCATTCTCCCCACTGTTAAATTTTTTTTTTATTTTTTTTTTGTCCCTCAGCTAACAGTACCCAGAGTGTGAGTCTGCAGAAGTTGCTAAGCAACATTACAGTTAGGAACAAATGGGTGGGGAAAGAACTAGAGATTTGACTTCTCCAGCCTGGAGCAAGTGGGTGGAACCCTTCAGCCTAGTACATTTTGTACTGTACTTGGAGGAGCATGAAATTTAAAAAATCAGAATTGTTTCAGTTAGTATGTTGCTGAAATTAAACCATAACATCATGCCCTGTGCTTTGCTGGAGGGAGTGGAGCCTGGGTAGCTTAGTCATTGGGGAACTTCTGTCACAAGGATCACTACTAGGTTTTCCTTTAAAGTTTTTGGGATTAAAGTCAATGGAGCTGTAGAAACAAAAACTTGGTTCCAGCCCTGGGTGGGAGAGAACTGACAAATGAATAAAAGGTGGTGCATCAGGTACAAGGAAAGTAATACACAGGTTTTAACAGACTAGTGTGTGTGTGCGTGCGCGCAAGCATATGTGTGTGTATGCATGTGCGTGTGTGTGGTACTGGAGGTCACCTCACAAATGCTAGGTGAGTGCTCTACCACTGAGCAGTATCCCTGCTGGTAAGAACATTTCGTAATCTATATAAGAGCACATTGTATGTCAGTTTGACATTACACTGCTACTGAGCCCCGTTTTGACGTTTATGTTTTTAGAGACCCAAGCTACCCTCCCATTCTTTATGTACTGTCGATTTCTCTGATTCTCCTGCCTCTAGCGCCCAGGCACATGCCCTCCAGGAATGCAGGTGTGTGCCACCACACTCAGCTCAGGGCTCTCAGGGATTCAGCGCTTCACACATGTTAAACAAGAACTCTACCCACTGAGCCACACCCACAGTCTATTGCTTTGGCTTTTTACACAGGGTCCGACTCTTGGCCCAGGATGCCATTGCACTTTCAAGGGTCTTGTCCTCTTGTCTCAGTCTCCAAGGTGCTAGAATTAGAGATAGGTATGAGCCACTGAGTTTTGTGTTTTGTTTTTGTGACAGGGTTTCTCTGCTATAACCTTGGCTGTCCTAGAACTCTTTCTGTAGATCACTCTGGCCTCAAACTCAGAGAGCCTCCTGCCTCTGCCTCCAGGGTGCTGGGACTAAAGGCATGTACCACCATGGCCCAGCTGAGTCTTGTTTTTACTTTTTTCTTTTCTACATTTGTGTGTGAGCAAATGTGGAGGTCAGAGGACAAGTTCTGGGAGTTGGTTCTTTCCTTCCATCATGTGGGCTCTGGGGAGAGAACTCAGATCATCAGACCTGGCTGCAAGCACCTTTATTTATGTAGCCATCTATTGCCAGGCCAGCAGGTGTTTTTAACTTTCATACTACACAAAGTTTGGGAACTGACCTCTCTCATTCTTCCTGACTACCTGGGTGGCAAGAATCCAAACCCTAGGTCTACAGACTAAGAATTCTTCCTATCTGGAACCAATGTTCTTTGGGCCACCAAGCCTTACTTGGAGGACCTCCCAGTCTGGGGAGGTAGGCAGGTGGCAAAGTATGAGATAAAATGAAAACAAATACTATTAACAGTGTTTAGCTCTAGGAAATTGGGCTGGGAATGAAAGGAACATCTGGGAGACTTCTGAACCATTTAAAACATTATTTTAGAGAAGGGGGAAAGACCATGGAGGAAAAAAAGTATTATATCTGTTTAAGTTTTCAATGAACACAGTAATAACCTTCTGTTCAAAATCTTAAATAGGCAAATTTACTTGGAACAAGAAAACAAACCATTAAACATCTTAATTAAGGGCTCCTAAAGCCACAAGAGAACACTGCAATAATGAAGGAGACAGAGACTGTTTAGTCCCAGAGGGTAGGGACAGTAGCAAATGACTTGGAGATGGACGTAAGCTGGAGAAGGCACTAAAGTAGAGCCTTGGGCAGATGGTGGTGAGCTTGCACAGCCAGCAGAATTTTTATTACATATAACTCGTTATTACATGTGTGTGTGTGTGTGTGTGTGTGTGTGTATCTCACATGATGTATGTGTTCAAGTCAAAGGACAACTTGTGGGAGTTGGTTCTCTCCTCTCAGCACATGGGTCCTGGGGATCAAACTCGGTTTGTCAGGCTTGGTGGCAGGTGCTTTTGTCCTTTATTTACCAACTGAGCCATCTTGCTGGCTATGCATGGAATTCTTACATAGGAGAGGTTCAGAAACATCTATTTAATTGGGGACAGGTAAGTAAGGGGTTTTAATGTTCCTCTTTACCTAAAAAGCAAAATTTAAGATACAGCTCATAGATAAATTAAAAGCAGTTTTCAAAACTTGCTTTTTTTTTTTTTAATGTCCTATAAAATTAAGAAAATGTTGGGCTGGAGAGATGGAGAGCACTGACTGCTCTTCCAAAGGTCATGAGTTCAATTCCTAGCAACGACATGGTGGCTCATAACTATCTGTAATGGGATCTGGTTCCCTCTTCTAGTGTCTGAAGACTGTACTCCTATACATAAAATAAATCTTAAAAAAAAAAAAAAAAGAAAGAAAATGTCAACTGTCTATAAAAAAGAGTGGAGAAAGAGAGGTGTGAAGAGGAGGTGATAGATATCCCCTCCAGAGCTCTGGCCTTGGTAGTTCATACAACACCTCTCAAACTGACAAGTGTAAAGTTCTTATCTTACCCAGAACTAAAGGCAAGTGTGTGAGCCAGGTGTGATGCACCCTGTAAACCTGAAACTCAACTGATAGAGACCTACTATCACACCAGAACAAGCTCAGCATAATTACAGTTTGGGTTAGCATATGAAAAGATACATTTAGACAGTTGAGGTTACTTCAGAGCACCAACTGGATCTCAGGGAATCCTTCATGCCATGTTTTTCGGTACTAAAATGGGTTTTTATTAAAAATGCAGCTTGGCAGGGCTGACAGATGGCTCACAGAGAAAAGGCCTTTGCAAGCCTGGCAACCTGAGTTTGATCACTGCAATTCAAGTGAAGGTTAATGACCTTCACATATATTCACAGCACACTTACATGGTAGCATGTACACAAACACTGATACTAATTTATTCTTGAGATAGGGTTTACTTGGTAGTTTCAGCTGGACTTGGTAGTTTCTGCTTGCCTCTGCCTTCTGAGTGCTGGGATTAAAAGTGTGTGTTGCCCAGCCTGGCAATAATAATTTTAAAATTTAGTTTGGAAGCTGGACCTGTGACTCACACTTGTAATTGAAGGTCTTTAAAAAAAAAGAGAGAGATCCTCAGATGAACTGAGTAACTCAGGACAGAAGAGTTGACAAGCTGATAAAATTTGCCCACAAGATCATCATACCAACCTCCTTCTGTATTTACAGTTTTGAGACAATTTAAATGGAACAGATAGATCTGCATATGGAAAATTCCACCCCAGAAGTTCCCTTTGAAACTGCCAAACTCCTGTCTCCACTGGAGAGACTGCTGGTCTTTGTTGTTCTAAAGGACAATCTACTTCTGTTGAGCTCAATCTTATTTTCAGGTCATCCTGATCAATCCCAATCTAACAGTAAAGTCAGATGGATCCCTTGAGTTAGGGGCCAGTTTTATTATCTTGAAAAAACAAAAACAAAGACGAATCAGCCCAGCCTGTCAGGTGCACAGGCCTATAATCCCAACACTCTGGAGGTGGTTCAAATAATCTGGGCTACATGGCAAAGGCAGGTCTCGAAAACAAAAATCAGTTTGACTTTTCAGCCTTTGAAGTGTTTTTTGTTTTTGTGTTTTTAAAGATTTATTTCATGTGAGTACACTGTTGTTGTCTTCAGACACACCAGAAGAGGGCATCTTCCCTTCTGGATCTTAACAAACTGAGCCATCTCCCCAGACCCACGTTAATACTCTTAACTACAATAAATGACAACAGAAAAGTATGAACAGCCATTATCCAGATAATGTGAATCTACATTAAGAAATATCAAGTTTTCTACTGATATCCTCAGTTCCCTAATAGTGGGTTCTAGTTTCCTAGTGAAAATTACTTTTCTGTATGACAGTCTGGCCTCAGCAATTCCCACTCCAGCAAAGAATGCTAAAGGAACAAAAGCTCCCGAAATAACATGGAGAAATGATTGATCATAGCATACAAATTAGGAACACAGTTGTATGTAAACAGATTAAGTTACGTTGATAACGTTGTGGAAACTATTTTTCCTGGAAATTATGAAACAGAACCATTACACAGCACAGGAGTTTTGAACTTCTGGTCCTCCTGCCTCAGCTTCCGATTGTTGGAATCACAGGTGTGTGCGCCAGCATTAACCTCTGTTACACTTAGGTTTTGTTTGGTTTTTTTTCCCCCGGGACCAATCAGTTTGGTCAGCACATTCTCACGTGTTAGCGATCAAATATAAACACTACGGTTGCAGGGTGGGCATTCGGGCTTGTGGCAGGACCAATTACCACGGATAAGTCTGGCTGTGATAGACACAGGACTGGAGAGGCCACCTCAGAGGACACCCCTATAGCCAGTGTCCTAGTCCTGCAGCTCATTATCTGAGTTCCCCGCTGGGCAAGGTCTAGAGTTCGGTCACTGTTTCCGGCTCAGACCGCGACTGTAGAACGTGACTAGACACAGCCACGCCCAGAACGCCCCAGGGGTCGGGCCTCAGAACGTGGGGTTGGGCCAGGCTTCTAGGCGTCCGCAAAGGCAGCACGGTGCCCGGATGCTTCTGAACCCGGGGACAGGGAGACTGACCCACGGCCAGCACAGGACAGTAGACGCTGTCCTCACGCCCCTCCTCCCAGGGCGGCTCCCGACAGGCTCCGGTCCTCTGGACATAGACTCTGGGCGGAGTTCTGTGCAATCGAGACCCACTCATTGGCCCTGGACGCCCCGACCCGCCCAGGACTGGCGGCGCGCCTAGGCTGTGGGGCGGTGCCAGCGAGTTCCCGCCAAAATCGCGTAGCTGGTTCCTCCCCCGTGGGCTACGTCGCGCCCTCCCTGTTTTTTCAAACCGGGGCTGGGCGGGGATTGGTGGGCTGGGCCCTCACGTGTTTAACGGTCGCGGGAAGCGGCGGAACCCGAACTTGCGGCCGAACTTGCGGAGACTTTCGCCAGCGCTGGACCGGCTAGTCTCCGCTGGACATACCGCTCCGCAGCCGTCGCAGCCGCCGCGTCGGGAGCTTGGCGGACCTTGGAGTCGCCGCCGCTGCGGCCGCACAGGCCTGCTGCAGCCTCGGCCCGGCGCGCCCGATCGCACGTGGCGGACCCGCCCCCTGTGCCAGCCGCGACCTGGACGCCGCCGGCCTCTGCTCGCCGGTCCTCTCTTCTCCGGTGCTCCGCCGTGACTGCAGCCGGGAAATGAGCTTCCTGAGCCGACAGCAGCCGCCGCCCACCCGTCGCGTCGCAGCCGCCTGCAGTTTGCGGCAGAAGCTTATCTTCTCACCAGGCAGCGACTGTGAGGAGGAAGAGGAGGAGGAGGAGGAAGGCAGCGGCCACAGTACCGGGGAGGACTCGGCCTTCCAGGAACCTGATTCGCCGCTGCCGGCTGCACGCAGCCCTGCCGAAGTCGAGGCCGAGCGCCGCCGCCGCTCGCCCGGCGCGGAGCCCAGCAGCCCCGGATTGCTGGAAGAGGACTTGCTGCTGCGAGGCGGTGGCGGGGGCGCGCAAGCAGCGGGTGGAGGCGCCGAGGGCGACTCTTGGGAGGAGGAGGGTTTCGGCTCCTCGTCGCCGGTCAAGTCACCTGCGACCGCCTACTTTCTGGGCAGCTCGTTCTCGCCTGTGCGCTGCAGCGGCCCGGGGGATGCCTCCCCGCAGGGTTGCGGGGCTCCGCGGGCCATGGAGGACCCCTGCTCTCCGCAGCCCGACTACCCGAGCACCCCTCCGCACAAGACCTTCCGTAAGCTGCGCCTGTTCGATACGCCACACACTCCCAAGGTAATCGAGGGGGCGGAGGAGCCGGTCCAGGGCCTTTAAAAAAAAGGCCGCGGCGCTGCAGCCCTGCGCGCCACTGCCGGGGTTCGGTTACATAACCGCCCCGCCGCACCCCGCTCGCTGTCCTGCGCCGCCACTCAAAAAAAAAAAAAAGTTGGCAGCCCCCTTTTGGCTCTGCCCAGAAGTTGTCGGTTAAGATTATGTAACTGAACAATGGGCCTGGTCTGAAACTACTCCACTTTACAAAGGGCCTGGTCCCCTCTGTCCAGGTGGTTGAGTATTTGACCCCAGTGGCGCTGTGTGCTAGGCTGCTGGATTGCTGCTGGCCACCTGACACTCGGAGCCATATGGTGCCTGTTAAATCGGGTGTCCGGGCCTGTAATTTGGGGAGCACGGATAGAAGGAGTTAGGTTTATTAAAGGTTTTGTTCCAACCCCCCGGACTGTGGCTCCGTGTTATATATGGTATTAGAGATTCTGCGCTTTCTTTGGGACGTTGTCTCTGTTTACTATCGTCAACTCATGAATATTCCAGGTGGCTTTTGGATTGTTTTCAGGGACTTAGTATTAGGGAAGCTTTGTGTTTATTCTTGGGTTTCACCTGTGGTTTTGTTGGCCCATGTGTCAAAACTAATGTGTCTTAAAGAAGTGTGTGTTCAGAACCCGTCCGGAATAGCCCGTGAATATGCATATATGCATACTGTCACTGGTAATACTTGAGAAGTAACAAGAAAGAAGTAGAAAATTCCCCAAATAAAGCCAGGTATGGCATATAAGTTTAACACGGGGAATAAGCCCCCCTTTTTTGAGACATGGTTTCTCTGAGTAACAACCTTGGCTGTTCTGGAATCCACTTTGGTAGACTATGTCAGTCTCAAACTCAGAGATCCTCCTGCCTCTGCCTCCCGAGTGCTGGAAGTAAAGGCGCGCTACCATGCCCCTCGAAATAAGTATTAAAGGGAGTCTTATTTATTGATTTCCATGCAACCTTAGTTATAAACCTCGAGTATACATGTGTTTTTTGTGCTTTGCTATTTTATAGGCTGACAGGCCCAAGGCACCCTCCCCCTTAGTAGTAAGGCGAGGGAGGAGTCCAGTGAGGTGGCCTTCAAAAGCCTACTTGAGGTGGATGTGGGGATTTTTTATGAGAGTGACTGCTTTTATTTTTAGAATGTTAAAAGAGCCTGTTAATTTTTAGCCACTGATAGGAACTTTTTTGTAGTTTAGTCACTACAAATGTTCCTTTTTAGGATTAAGTACCGGTTTTTACTTTGCTGTCTTTTACAGATAAGTAGTTAGTATTCAACCTGACCCCCTAAGTCAGCCACTGGTTATTTTACTTGAAGTATAACTAAGGCTTGTGTGTTGCCCCCTCCCTTGTTCTTTTCTTTCCCCAAGTCGGGTAACAGAACCTCTCCCTGCATGGGTTCTAGTACAGAGCTTCATTCACAATATGCTGCTTTGGGCTACACATTCAGCCACTTAGAAAGGCAAGTTGAAGGTTATATTGAGAAGACTATCCAGAGGACTGGATCCTGAAGATTGTATTTCCCTTTCCTAGAGTTTGCTTTCCAAAGCTCGAGTTATTGATTCCAGCTCTGTTAAACTCCGGGGTAGTTCTCTATTCATGGACACAGAAAAATCAGGAAAAAGAGAATTCGACACACGGCAAACTCCTCAAGTGAATATTAACCCCTTTACTCCTGATCCTGTATTGCTTCATTCCTCAGTACGGTGTCGTGGGAGAAAGAGAGCATATTTTAATGAGTAAGTATAGTTTGGTTACTCTATACACCTAAGGTGTACTATCACAATTAGGTTTCTACTCTGAAAGTTTTCCTTATATTTAGCACGTAGCTCTCAGGAGACAGATAATCAGCTGTAGGAAAGAAGTGGTCTGAGAAAGAGAAAGAGTAAGAAAGAATAAGAATTCCTATGACTGTGGAGAGGTGGCTTAGGTGTTGTGAGCTCTTGCTGTGCTTAGGGTTTAGTTCACAGCACTCATGTGCCAACTCACAAATGGCTTTAATTCTAGTTCCAGGGGATTCATGGACCCTTCTGACTGACCTCTTCAGGCACTAGGCATGCGTGTGACTTTTATCCCCACAAAACACTTAAGACACAAATCTTTTAAAAAAAAAAAAAAATCCTAGATTTCTTGTCAGATTTATGATGTCAACTAATGGGAGAAAGTTGTTAATACATTTATTTTGTGTTCAAGGTTCACACATGTGGGGGTCAGCTTTCTGGTGTTGGGTCCCTGGGGTTGAAGTCAGGTGTCAGGAGGTAGCTAGAGCTTTTACCTTCTGAACCAGTGGTTCTCCACCTTCCTAATGCTTTGACCCTTTAAAACAGTTCCTCATGTTGTGGTGACCCCTCAATCATAGTTATTTTGTTGCTCTTTCCTAACTGTAATTTTGTTACTGTTATGCATTGTAATGCGAGTGTCTGATATTGAGAACCACTCACTGTTTTGAGCGATCTTGGTGGCCTGAGATTTCATTTCTAATGCTTTAATTTCTGTCTGTGTGACAGCAGTCTAGTTAGTGAGATTATCTCAGTAGGTAGGGCCTTTTTTTTTTCATCATCTGAGTCAGATTTTAGGATTATAAAATTAAATGCTTTCTCTTTTGCTTATCCATTAAAAGTGCATTTCACTCTATAATTATTAGGTAAGGTTTTTAGTCTCGTTGATATTTGGTAAAAATCCATGTATTTATTTTCAGTTCCTCTGAAGACATGGAAGCCAGTGATTATGAGTTTGAAGATGAAACGAGACCTGCCAAAGTAAATAACTTTTATTATTTAAAAGTTATTATATGTTTGCATGTTAAGTAAACAGCAGAACCTAAGGTAGAATGATATTTTCAAGTTTCATGTCTTGTTATTATACATGGATACTCTCTTTTTACAGAGAATTACAATTACTGAAAGCAATATGAAGTCACGATATACAACTGAATTTCATGAGCTGGAGAAAATTGGTTCTGGAGAATTTGGTTCTGTGTTTAAATGTGTGAAGAGGCTAGATGGATGCATTTACGCCATTAAACGATCAAAAAAGCCATTGGCTGGCTCTGTTGATGAGTATGTATTAGCCTTTTTTTTTTTTTTTAAAGATTTATGTGAATACACTGTGGCTGTCTTCAGACACACCAGAAGAGGGCATCAGATCCCATTACAGATGGTTGTGAGCCACCATGTGGTTGCTGGGAATTGAACTCAGGACCTCTGGAAGAGTAGTTGGTGCTCTTAACCACTGAGCCATCTCTCCAGCACCTAATGGTTTTGTGTAGCTCAGACTAGCCTGGGTCACTATGTTCTGACGATTTTAAATTCCCATTCTCCTGCCCCAGTTTCCCTGATGGTAGGGTTAAAGTGTGTGCCACCATGCCATTTGGGTAATTCTTAGTTTTCTTAAGTAAGTCACCTTTTAGCACAGTGATAGTTTAAAAAGGCTGGGTTTACTTTATGGTACTTCAGATAAATTGATTACTCCTGAGTAGAAATGATTTAACAACTTATTCATAATGTTCTTCTAGGCAGAATGCTTTGAGAGAAGTGTATGCTCATGCTGTGCTTGGACAGCATCCCCATGTGGTTCGCTATTTCTCTGCCTGGGCAGAAGATGACCATATGCTTATACAGAATGAATACTGTAATGGTAAGTGGTCTCAGCATCATTCATAATAAGCACCATGGGAATATTTATTGCAATCAATTTTTTCCTTTTTTTTTCCCCTCTTTTTGGGGGGGGGCAGTTCTTCATATGTGTTAGGATACATCCCTGGTTCCCTCTGTGTCTGTACGTGTACATTAAGAGTCTTCTAAATTTATTTTTATGTGCACTAGTGTGTGAGGGTGTCAGATTCCCTGGAGCCTGAGTTGTAGACATTTGTGAGATGGCATGTGGTTTCTGGGAATTTAACTCAGGCCTTTTGGAAGAGCAGTCAATGCTCTTAACAGCTGAATCATCTCTCCAGTCCCCTTGCTAGGATTTGTAGGAGTTTTACTCTGTGGCTCTGGAAGCATGAACTCTGAGTTGGAAGCCTTATTCCTTCTGTAACATCTTCACACCTCGGTGGTAGAACCTGTTGTGTTTGAATGCCTTCACTCAATGCTGAGCTTCCTGAGATTGAATGCTCTCAAATGTCCTACCACTGAGCTATATATATCTTCAGTTCTGTTTTGTATTTTGTTTTGTGACTGGTTTTACTAAGCAGTTACCCAGATTGGCCTTGCTCACACTGTAGCCAAGGCAGGCCTTGATCTTATATTCCATCTCAGATCTTCCAGGCTTGTGCCACTAGGCCAGACTTAATTTAACATTAAACCATTCTTGAAGGTACAGCCCTGTTTATCTTTTACTAGAACCCAGTTTCCAACAATTGAACTTTGGGAAACACATTAAAATCTTAAGATATTTTCAATGAATACTTAACTGTTTTTAGGTTTCTCATTTTGTGTGCTTCTAACATTGATGTTAGTTGCTCATAAAAGAACAATGAGTCCATTCATCTAAATGCTATTTCTTAAAGACATTGTGAAATCCTGCTTTATTCCCACCATCTGTCCAGTCTAGTTTACTGCTGTAATTCATTAATACTTATGTATTAAGTAAGTGTCTTAGGGTTTTATTGCTGTGAAGAGACACCATGACCAAGGTAATGTTGTGAAAGGAAACATTTAATTGGGGCTGGCTTACAGTTTCAGGGGTTCAAACATGGCAACACCCAGGCAGACATAGTGCTGGAAGAGCCAAAAAATTGTTCATCTTGATCCAAAGGCAGCAGCAGGAGTCTTGTCTTCCACTGGCAGCCAGGAGGTTCCCCCACATTGGGTGGAGCTTGAGCATAGGACCTCAAAGCTCACCCCCACAGTGACACATTGCCTCCAACAAGAACACCTAATAGTGTCACTTCCAGTGGACCAAGCATTCATAAGTCTATGAGGGCCAAATCTATGCTAACCACTGCAGTAAGTTATGTTTTCTTAAATTGTTTATATGCTCCCCTACCTCAGTTTAAACAAAACAGGAAAATAAAGGTCAACTTTGTATAGCTTTTCACAAGTCTTTCACCTTCTTTTTTCATTAAACCTTTACCAGGAGACCTGAATTCTGATCCTTATAGGAACCTGCTATTATCACAAGGCTACCCTTTTGTTTTGTTTTGTTTTGAAGACAGGGTTTCTCTTTAGTAGCCCTGGCTGTCCTGGATCTTGATCTGTAGACCACTCACAGAGATCTGCCCGCTGCTTTCTGTCTCCCAAGTGTTAGGATTAAAGGCACGGACCACTACATCCTGGTTAAACATAACCTTTTAATACATAATAGGTTGCTTTTATTTTTAAATTGTTTCCGTAAAGATTAGAGGAATTTATGGTTTAGGAGGCCATGAAGATGGCTCAGTAGTTAAGAGAGCTTGCTGGCAATAACAAGCACTAGAGTACAAATTCCAGAATCAATGCAACAACCTAGGCTCCTTGAATATGCCTCTGAGCCCCAAGTCCCAGGGAAGCAAAGACAGAATCACTGGGACTTCTGGTTTGCATCATAGCAGAGAAAATGTAATGAATCCTGGTTTCTAGGAGAAACCCTGCCTCAAAGAAATAGGTGGAGAGACACCAACACCCTTTTCTGCCTTCCAGATGTGCACACATAATGAGCATTCACTTATACTATACATGCTCATAAGCTCATACATATTTTTAAAAACTTTTTTTTTTTTTTTTTTTTTTTTATAAAAGAAACGTAGCTGGTTGTTGTGGTGCACTCTTTAATTTCAATACTTTGGAGTCAGAGGTAGACAGATCTCTTGAGTTTGTGACCAGCCAGGGCTACATAGATAGAGATCCTATTTCCAAAAAAAGTAAAAAGAAATATAAGGTTTAGAAACACTTGATAGTAAAGGTTTATTTTTTTGTTTCATAAATAACAGTCTAATAGTTGTGGATCAATAAATGACATAGGTAGTAAAAACTTCTACCCTTTCCTGGTTTAAATCAGGTTTTTACTTAGAGACAGGGTCTTGCAATTAATTGTAGCTCTATCTGGTCTATAACTTGCTGTGAAGACCAGACTGGCCTTGAGCTCAGATATCTGCCAGTCTCTACCTCTAGAGTGCTGGGATTAAGGATTTGTGTAAAATGCCTGGTTCTTGTTCCACTCTCAGGAGTTCCCCCATTTCACTTAACAAATGTACATTCAGCCTATCCCCCAACCCTACCCCTTCAGAAAAAAAACCTGACAATTCTGAGAAAGTGAATAAAAATTGCTTGCTGGGTTAAAAGAAAATTTAAATTGTGTTTTCTCCCAGTGCTGAGAATTAAACATGGGATCTCTACATGCTCAGCCAACATTGGTTGCATCCTTCCCTTAAATTTTGAGACTGTCTTAGCAAGTTGTCTGGGCTAGCTAACCTTAAACTCATTTTGTAGCTTAACCTGGGCTCAAACTTGTGGTCCTCCTACCTTAGCCTCCCCAAAGTTGGGGTTATATGCCTACTCACCAGGCCTGGCATTTAAATTGTATTTTCTATAATTGCAAATATATTTTATACTAAAACAATAAATAAAAGCTGATATCCCAAGAAAGTTGAAGCGAAAGATTCTATCAATATTATTTTCTGGGTGCAGAATTGCAGTTGTTCAATATAGAGAAGAGAAAATAAAGCGTTACTTTTGCTGTCCCTATTAGGTGGAAGTTTAGCTGATGCTGTAAGTGAAAACTACAGAGTCATGAGCTACTTTACTGAAGTAGAGCTGAAGGACCTCCTTTTGCAAGTTGGCCGGGGCTTGAGATACATACATTCAATGTCTTTGGTTCACATGGATATAAAACCTAGTAAGTATTACAGTGCTTTGTTGTTTGGGACCTGTAAAGGTCCTTCATTGTAACAGTGTGAAGGTGTCTTCCTACTTTTCATTGATTACGTACTAGTGTTTTGTGATGGGAGTACTAGACCACACTGACACTGGCCAAGTCTTCCTCTTCGGTCTGTTTACATGGTACCTGTTCGAGGACCATGCTGTACATCTGGTTCTATCGTTACCCTGCTGCTTTTTCTGCATACATGGCTGTGTGAGGTGTCAGAGGCCTGAAACTAGAGTTACAGGCAGGTGTGAGCCGCCATGTGGGTGCTGGGAACTGAACCCTGGTCCTCTGGAAGAGCAGCCAGTGCTCTTAACTGATGAGCCATTTCCCCAGCCCCTCTACTTCTTAAAAATGGTAGACTTAATCCTACAGATAAACTTCTGTGTTTAACTTGTTGCTTTCTTGTAATTTTAGCTTCTGCCATCTTTATGCTTAGGGTTAATTAATTCAAACTAATTATAGCAGGCAAGGTACTTTTCTTATTTAAAAACAAAAACCAACCACCAACACAACAACAAAGCTAACTAATTACCTGGGTGTGGTGGTACACTCTCTTAATTCTAGCACTCAGGAGGCAGAAGCTGGATCTGTGAATGAGGCCAGCCTGGTCTACAAAGCAGCAAAGCAAGTTCCAGGACAGCCTGTAAAAATAACTTCTATTTTCCTGATATAATTGTTGTTTCTGAGGCCTGCTTCCTCTATCTGCTATCCTAGGCCTAGTCCTGAAAGCTTCTAGCCTCCGTACAATCTTATCTGGCCTAAAATGTTTTTTGCCTCTGAGACTTAATGCTGAATAAGCTCACCCTTTCCTAATTAGTTCTTTTCAATCTCTAGCTAGTTTGTTCAACTCAGCTTTTCTGGCTCAAACTCCTCTCCAAGATGACTGATTCAAGCTGGCTTCTCTCACTCGCTCGGCCTCTCCTGAATTGCTGTGCTTGGCCTCATACTACCTCTGACAATCTGTCTTGTTTGTACGAATTCTCTGGCTCGTTCTGTCTGTCTTCATCTGTGTCTAGCTTGTTCTTTTTCTGCAACCTGTCTCTGTAAGACTGCCTGCCCCGGTAAAATCTCTCCTCTCTTAAATAGCTTTCCTCGTCTCATTTTGGAGAGTTGGGCATATCTTACTTTGTCCAATCGTCTCTGACATGTCACTTTGCTACTCAGTTAGACATCACTTTCAAACATGGGTGCTTCCTTCTATAAAGTAACTTCATTGTTTTGAATTAAAAGTGTGTGGTAAGGGCATGTCTATATTCCAGTTAAAGGTATATGCTAAGGGCTGGGTCACACAACAATTAGAAGAAAGGTTTGTTTTTGTTTTTAAGTAAATAACACAATCTCAGGGTTCACAGTGTGATTAAATATCTTGCAACAACAAAGAGAAACTGTCCTAGAAACAAAACAAAAAACAAACAAAAAAAACATTCTCAAGGCATCCTTTGAAGTTGTTATTCTCACTAAGATTAGTATAGAATGTAATAGTCTGCATTTTGTAAGACTTTATGGATTTTGTTTTGTTTTGTTTTGTTTTTTTGAGACAGGGTTTCTCTGTGTCCGTAGACCAGAACTCAGAGATACGCCTGCTTCTGTCTTCCAAGTGCTAGAATTAAAGGCTGTGCCACCACTGCCTGGCGTGTCAATGATCTTTTATGTTTATATTTTTATATTTATTGGCAATAGTTAGTTTTTTCCTTTCATCATGTGGCTTCTGGGGATTGAACTCAGACTGTCAGGCTTGGCAGCAAGTGCCTTTAGTCTTGGATTCATTTCACCAGCTTTATGAATGATTTTTATATTTGACCCTGTGTAGGCTTAAATTTTTTGCAACCTACTTTTAATAAGGTTCAGCCTCTCCTCTAGCCCACCACCCAGCAGAGGGAGTGGAAGGGAAAAGTTATTAGGATGTGGGAGAAGTCGACCTGTACAGCAATAGTTCTTTGGGAGGTGAGCTTGATCTTATTTTTCAGCAGTTCAGTCCCATAGCAAACACCAAATATGACTCAGCAGCTGCAGACCAGTCCTCTAGGCAGGCAGACCCCAGGCAGGAATGCCAGCTGGCTTGAGGCAAGGCCACTGAAGCAGCAAGCTCCCTCAGGAACCTCACGAGCAATTCTTGGTGAGTTTCTCTCAATGGCAGTGTTGTCACAAGTTGAGCTCAACAATGCTATATAAGGCAAACCAATACATGTGTCGTTAGCGCCAAGTCTCCCACTGTCTGTGGGGTCATAGTTACACTCCTTCCTCACAGGCACTTCTCCGTGTTTGCTACATCAAGACACCCTTTCACCTGTGCCCCAGCAAAACATCATTTTGCATAACTTTCCAAAGAACTAGAAGTTTCCACCTCAGCCTTCCTTGTTAAATATAGTTATTTTTATTCAACAGGCAATATTTTTATATCTCGAACCTCAATCCCAAATGCTGTCTCTGAAGAAGGAGATGAAGATGACTGGATATCCAACAAAGTTATGTTTAAAATAGGTAAAGCTATTTTGTAGCTATTAGGGTAACTGTTAAAATTAAGGGTTGGTGTGGGGCTTAGGTGTGGCCACGGAGGGAAAAAGTATGCCACAGCATGTGTGGGTGTTAGAGACAGGCTTGAGTATTAGTTCTCCTTGTTCCGAGGTGGGGTCTTTTGTTTGTTGAGTGCTGCTTTGGATACCAGAGTAGGTAGCCTGTAATCTGTCTCTAGCTCCCATTTTGACATTGTTCTGGGTTTGCAGACATGTGTTCCTGTGTTGGTTTTTACATAGGTTCTGGGGATATGAACTCTGGTCCTTATTCTTGTGAGGCAATCATTTTATCCATTGAGACATTTCTATAATATCTTTTTGAGTGTTAGCCTCATGTAAGTGCACCACTGGATACTTGGTGCCCAAAGAGGCCAGGAGAATCCCCTCTCAAATCCCCAGGAACTCAGTAACAAGTAGTTGTGAGCCACTGCGTGGATGTTGGGAACAGAACTTTGGTCCTTAGCAAAAGCATCAAGGTGTTCTTCTCTGTGGTCATCTCTCCAGCCCCTGTGTATGCACTGTGAGACAGGATGTCGTGTGTCCTAGGTATACATGTATCCCAGCTCTACTTCCTTGAGCTTCTTTAGCCCAAAGAGCTGAGATTTCTCCTGCCTCTACCTTGAATCCTAGTCATGTGTTACCATGGTGTTTACATGGTTCTAGATATCAAGCCAGGGCTTTGTGCGTGTTAGATAAGTTGTCTACTGACTGAACTAGTGTTCTTTTCTAATTCCTCTAGGTGACCTTGGGCATGTAACTAGAGTCTCTAGTCCGCAAGTTGAAGAAGGTGATAGTCGTTTTCTAGCAAATGAAGTTTTACAAGAGGTAACTGCTTCCTCCTCTGGTCATAGTGTTTGCTTTGTACCAGTTGACAGAAGACTGAATTCTAAGATGTTGAAAATTAAGTAGCTAGTAGACTAAAAGTAGAAAGTCTAAACCTATCTATCTGGGAGGGGGTCTAATGGCATTGAAAATTGTTCATTCACTACTAGTGGTACTTCAAAGTTGTAAAGCCTTTCTAGAGACCAAATTGTCACTGTATTGATATATAAAAATCACATTTCCAGCTGGAGAGATGGTTCAGCAGTGAAGAGCACTGGCTGCTCTTCCAAAGAATCCCAGGTAATTCCCAGCACCCACATGGCAACACACAACTGTCTGTAGCTCCAGTTCCAGAGGATCTGGCACCGTCGCACAGAACACCAGTGCACTTAAAAAGAAGTAAATCTTTAAAAAAAAAAAAAAAATCACATTTCCAATGACCTAGAATTTTTAGTCCCAGAAGGTTTTTCTCTAAGAATGACTATGTATACATAGAAAACAATATGAAAATGTATTTACTATGGAAATGAAAGGTGTGTCACATAAAGTCTAATGTAGTCTCCTTGCTTTTCTCTCCATGCACATTGGTCTGCCTTATTGAACGGATGCATGTGTGTAGCTTGTATTTTTGCAAGTACATTGTTTGCATATGCATCCCCAAAGGCTTGAGACTTACTTCTGAATATGTCATGGGCAACAGATAACACAGCATTGGTTTGTAGATCTATTTTTTATTATTAAATTAGTTTGTTTACATTTCCGTATGTTCCTCCTCTTCCCAGTTCCCCCTCCCAAGTTCTTCACCCCATTCCACCTCCCCTTTGCTTCTGAGAGAGTGTTCCCCACCCCCACCCCCTGCCAGCATTCCCCTTCCCTGGGGCATCAAGTTTCTATGGGATTAGGTGCATTCTCTCCCACTGAGGCCAGAAAAGGCAGCCCTCTGCTACATATGTGCCCAGGGCCAAGGACCAGCTCATGTATGATCTTTGGTTGGTGGCTTAGTCTCTGGGAGCTCTGAGGGGTCTGGGTTAGTTAATACTGTTGTTCTTCCTGTGGGGTTGCCCATCCTCTTCAGCTCCTTCAGTCCTTCCTCTAACTCTTACATAGGGGGTCTCCAACCTCAGTCCAATGGTTGGCTGTAAATATCTGCAGAAAGCTGGTAATAGAATGGGGGGAAGGGGTACATGTTCCAGCCCCAGCAAGCATCAGAACACGGCAACTTTGGCCATGTGGCTCTGGCTTTAAAGTGAAAAATAGAAGGGACTACTGGGACATATGATGTTGGTTAGCTGGAAATAAGAAATTGTCTGATTAAGGAGAGACCAGCATCACTGAGGTGAAATCTAATGGGAAGTGTTTTCTGAGAGCACTAAGAAGCTGTGTTCTACCCTGTGCTGCAGCTGTACTTGATAATGTATAAGAATCACCCAGACTGTGCTGGTTTTCAAGGCATGAAGGGGTCATGAAGAGCAGCTGAGGGTTGGCAGTGTGAGAGGCCATGGAAGGCCATTGGTGAAGGTGTAGCTTCAGTTGCAGTTGATGGCCCAGGATTGAAGGAGTCAGGCAAAGGAGTTGAGGCTTGGCACCGTGAAGAGAGTCTATGAGAGGCTATTGGTGAAGCCTAGTTGCAGTGGAAGACCTTAGTGCAGATACCAGAACCATGGGATGACCACCAAGAACAGCAGCAGTGGAGTGGAGTCAACCAGAACCTTGAGTGCTACAGAGGGCAGAGCTGGAGAACTGATGCAAGGCCTTTGGTGGAGCCCAGAAGATCATATGTGAATCCCAGACATTGGAACAAGAAGTTGTAATGTTGAAGTTACCTTGGAGACTACAAGATGTTCAAGATGCTAGAGCTGTCTTATACCTGCTGAGGAAAGCTGCTGAGGGGGAATAGAACCAGCCCAGGAGGAGAAAGAACTCTGTTGCAGTTAACAAAGATGAGGAAGGAGTTATCTGAAGACTACTTTGACATCAGACATGACAATGCAGAGTTTATAGTGTGCCCAGCTGGTTTCTGGTTTTGCTTTGGGGATTACAGTTAAGTGATTGGATGAATCTCAGAAGAGACTTTGAACTTTGGACTTTTAAAATTGTTGAGACTGCTATAGACTATGGGGTCTTTGGAAGTTGGTTTAAATGTATTTTGCATTATGCTATGGCTAGGTATGGCCCCCATGGAGTCATGTGTTTGAACAAGCCTATGGGGGCCAGGGAGTGGAATGTGGTTTGAATACGCTTGGCCCATGGAGAGTGGCACTATTAGGAGGTGTGACCTTGTTGGAGGAAGTGAGTCACTGTGGGTGTGGGCTTTAAGGCCCTCCTCTTAACCAGGTGAAAGCCAGTCTTCTCCTAGCCTTCAGATAGAACTCTCAGCTCTGCCTGTACCATGCCTGCTCCCACCTTGATCATAATGGACCTCTGAACCTGTAAGTTAGCCCCAATTAAATGTTACCTACAAGTTGCCTTGGTCATGATTATCTGTTCACAGCAGTAAAAAACACACTATAAGACACTAACCCTACATCCGATGGAGGGCTAATATCCAAAATACACAAAGTACTCAAGAAGTTAAACTCCGAAATAACCCAATTAAAAAATGGGTACAGAGCTAAACAGAATTCACAGCAGAGAAATCTCAAATGGCGGAGAAGCACTTAAAGAAATATTCAACATCCTTAGTAATTAGGGAAATGCAAATCAGAATGACCCTGAGATTCCACGTTACACCAATCAGAATTGCAAGATCAAAAACTCATGTGACAGTGCATGCTGGCAAGGATGTGGAGAAAGGAACAGCCTCCATTGCTGGTGGATTGCATACTGGTGCAGTCACTCTGGAAGTCACTCTGGTGGTTCCTCAGAAAACTGGAAATGGTTCTACCTGAAGACCCAGCTATACAACTTCTGGGCAAATACCCAAAAGATGTTCACAAAATGACAAGGACACATGGTCATAGGACTCCACTGTGTTCCTAGCAGCCTTATTTGTAATAGCCAGAAGCTGGAAACAACCCAGATGTTACTTAACCAAAGAATGGATACAGAAAATGTGGTTCATTTACACAATGGGATACTATTAAAAATGACATCATGAATTTGCAGGGACCAAGAGTCAGTCAACTGGTTGTTGAGGGGGGGAGGATTAAAGAGACAAATAGACCCCGGCAAGTGTTAAGGTGGGTTTACCTCTTTTCAGTCTTTTATACCATTCTAGGTACATGCAAAGAAAGTCAGTTCTAGGTCAAAGACAAAGTAGTTAAGATACCAACAAGACATAAACAAAGGTCCCATGGTGTACTGGCTAGTTTTGTATGTCAACTTGACACAAGCTGAAGTTATCACAGAGAAAGGAGTTTCAGTTGAGAAAATGCCTCTATGAGATCCAGGTATAAGGCATTTTCTCAGTGATCAATGGACGAGGGCCCCTTGTGAGTGGTACCATCTGTGGGCTGGTAGTCTTGGGCTCTATAAACAGGCTGAGCAAGCCAGGAGAAGCAAGCAAGCCAGTAAGTAGCGTTCCTCCTTGGCCTCTGCATCAGCTCCTGCTCCTTGACCTGCTTGAGTTCCAGTTCTGGCTTCCTCTGGGGATGAACAGCAGCATGGAGGTGTAAGCTTAATAAACCCTTTCCTCCCCAGCTTGCTTCTTGGTCATGGTGTTTGTGCAGGAATGGACACCCTGACTGAGAGTCGTGGTAGTTAGGGACTTATCAAAGTGATCAAGACCGTGAGTGCACTTTCTTGTGGTTCTTGCCAATACCTGTGAAGCAGCACCCAGACCTCTCCACACTGCAGGCCAATGAATAGAACTAGAAACTGTCTCCTACGCAAGGTAACCCAGACCCAAAAGGACAGATCAGTCTGTATTCAACCCCCCCACTGTATATTATTTGTAGTTTCATCATCCTAAATTTAGCAGCTTATTTTCTGAGTAGATGCTTAAATGTAGCATTCAAAAGTGTTTAATATGGTTTGTTTTTTTTTTTTTTACAGAGACCATCAGGTGTGCAATCTGTTATTTTAGCTATATTACCTTAATTTTTTTTCTCTTTTAAATTTTACAGAACTATAGCCATCTACCGAAAGCAGATATTTTTGCTCTTGCTCTCACAGTCGTATGTGCTGCTGGTGCTGAACCCCTTCCCAGAAATGGAGACCAGTGGCATGAAATCCGGCAGGGTCGATTACCTAGGATTCCACAGGTGCTTTCCCAGGAGTTGACAGAGTTGCTAAAAGTGAGTGTTGTGCGTGTGGATTGCTTTATTAACACCTCAGTATTTTACTAAGTAGTTGGGTTTTTGTTTGTTTGGTTGTTTTTTTTTTTCCCCTTTTTTTGAGACAGGTTCTCTGTGTAGCTCTAGCTGTTCTGGGAACTTGCTCTGTAGACCAGGCTGGGCTCTGCCTCCCAAATGCTGGGATTAAAGGTGTGCACCATCAAATGTGGCTCTACGTAGTAGGTGTTTTTTTTTGTTGTTTGTTTGTTTGTTTGTTTTTTTGTTGTTGTTTTTGGTTTTTTCAAGACATGGTTTCTCTGTGTAGCCCTGGCTGTCCTAGAACTTACTCTGTAGACCAGGCTGGCCTCAAACTCAGAAATCCGCCTGTCTCTGCCTCCCAAGTGCTGGGTACGTAGTAGTTTTTAACTACTATTTTGATTTTGTTTTTTAGGTTATGATTCATCCTGATCCAGAGAGACGGCCTTCAGCAATGGTGCTGGTGAAGCATTCAGTGTTGCTTTCTGCATCTAGAAAGAGTGCAGAGCAGTTACGAATAGAACTGAATGCTGAAAAATTCAAAAATTCTCTTTTGCAGAAGTAAGGAGGGTTTTATTATTATTATTATTATTATTAATTATCTTTATATTGTTTTTACTCTGCCTTTCTCATTGATTCTCAGATTTTTTTGTTTTGTTTTTTTATTTTGAGACAGGATTTCTCTGTGTAGCCCTGGCTGACCTGGAACTCACTCTGTAGACCAGGCTGGCCTCGAACTCAGAAATCTGCCTGCATCTGCCTCCCAAGTGCTGGGATTAAAGGCGTGTGCCACTACTGCCCGGCCTGATTCTCAGATTTTAAGAGATGATTTAAGGTTTTGTCAAACATTGTAATTTTGTGTGAGAGAACCAAAGTGAGGCAGTGGCTCAGGAGGTAAAGTTTGCCACACATACAGTAGGGCCTGAGATTGGATCCCCAGCCCACTGTAAAACATTGAGCATAGAGGCTTGTGTCTATAATCTCAGCACTGGAAAGGCAGAAATAGGTGGGTTCTTACCAGCTCAGCTGAATCATGATGCTCCAAATTTAGTCAGAGACACTGTCTTAAAAAATGTGGCCAGCTGGAATTATGAGTGCTGGCTGCCCTTCCAGCATCACATAGAGGCTCACAACTGTCTTAACTTTAGTCCTAGGGGATCCATTGCCCTGTTCTGGCTTCCTTGGCACACAAATCATGCACAGACATACATGCGTATAAAACAAGCACTCATACCCATAAAGATTTTTTTAAAAAAGTTGTTGCAAAACCAAAAATTTTGAGTATAAAAAATATAAGGTGGATGTCAATTGAGGAAGACATCTGATGTTGACCTCTGGTCTCCATATGCGCTTGCATACAAATGTATGCCTGGATATGGAGACACAGACAAATATTAAGGTTGAATTCAGTGTGGTGGCTGGCATAGACATGTTATCCCAGCTGCCAGGAAGAGTGAGGCATTGGGATTACCAAGTTAAAATTCTAGCTGGGCTACAGAGTGTTGAAGGTCATCATTGTCAACTTGGTGAGTCTGTCTCCGAAAGCCCAGAGTCAGCAAGTATCAGTGCATAGTTTTTGGTTTTTTTTTTAATCTTAGTACTTGGAAGGCAGAGGCAGGTAGGTAGATCTCTGTGAATTAGATGCCAGCCTGCTCTACAGGGCGAGTTCCCTGTCAGCCAGGATTGCGTGATGAAACTCTGAAAAGGAGGAGCATAGTGTTGAGTGCTTTGCCCAACACACACAGGGTCCTGGATTCATCCCCAGCCCAAAGGGCTGAGTGGTAAGTGAGATAGAATAGAAGGAAGAGTAAAAAGAAGGCAGCTCTGTGATACGGCTTTGGGTGCCTGGGATATGTGATGCTCTATATTTGATTTTCATTACTTTTAAAGCAAAATCAAGGGGGCTGGAGAGATGGCTCAGCGGTTAAGAGCACTGACTGCTCTTCCAGAAGTCCTGAGTTCAAATTCCAGCAACCACATGGTCGCTCACAACCATCTGTAATGGGATCTGATGCCCTCTTCTGGTGTGTCTGAAGACAGCTACAGTATACTACTCATAATCAATCAATCAATCAATCTATCTATCTTGGGCTGGAGTGAGCTGGGCTGCAGCAAGAAGGAAAAAGAAAAGTCTTACAAAACAATGAAGTAAATGTCAATTATGTGGCTACGTGATTTTTAGTTGGTAGTGTATTATTGTGGGAAGGGCACAAGCTTCTGCATATGTGGAGGTCAGACGACATCGTTTAGAAGCCTGTTTTCTCATTCTGCTTTCATCTGGGCTTCTCTAGGGATTGAATTTAGTCTGTAGACTTGTGTGACAAGTGTCTTGCTTGCTAATCCTTGCTAACCATCTCACCGACTTGTAAATGATTCTTTCTTGTATTTGATCTGAGGGACTTGGCAGTTTCAGAAAGCTGGTTGGAAAGATAAAGTTGATCAAAAAAGTTTTTTATTTGCATGTGTGGTATATATATATGTACACATCTGTATAAGAACTGTGGGTGAATATCAGGGGTCTTCCTGTCTCCACCTTAATGTTTCTATTCAAATTTTTTTTCTTCTTCAAGACAAGGATTCTCTGTGTGGCCCTAGAGAGATCTGCCTGCCTCTGGCTCTGTGATCAAGTGTGTGCACCACGATACCAGTCTTAATTTTCTAGATAGGGTCTCTCATTGAGCCTGGAGCTTGCCAGTTCAGCTAGATTGGCTGTCTGGGCAAACCCTCAGGATTTCCTGTTTCCCTCCCAACTCTAAGATTACAGGCATGTGCTGCCACGCCCATACTGCGTCTCACCCTCATAGCTGAAGACCATATCGATGGCTCTGCTACTGAGCTAGATCCTCAACCCCCACTTTGCTTTCTGGGTGGGTGCTGGGGGTCCTCATACGTGTGCAACAAGCACTTTACCCACTAAGCTATCTTATCATTCCCATTTTGTTTATTTTTTAAAATTACATTTCATTT
The DNA here is from genome assembly GCA_019843965.1 of Rhynchomys soricoides. Taxonomy (NCBI): domain Eukaryota; kingdom Metazoa; phylum Chordata; class Mammalia; order Rodentia; family Muridae; genus Rhynchomys; species Rhynchomys soricoides. The sequence continues at coordinate 1,394,637 of JADRCH010000134.1, forward strand.
ATTTTTGGGGTGTATGTGTGCACATACCGTGTTTTGATCTTATGATTTCTGGCCATCAAACTCAGGTTGTCAGGCTTGGTGGCAGGTCTTTTCACCAGCCCAGGTGTGTCATATACCTTTATAATGCACCCCAGAATCATCTGCGCACAATGGGTTGGCCCCTCCCACTCCAATCACTAATTAAGAAACAGGTTTGCCTGCAGCCTGACCTTGTAGAGGCATTTTCTCAGTTGAGGCTTCCTCCTGTCTGGTGACCTTAGTTTGTGTCAAACTGGCATAAAACTAGCCAGCACAACAATTCAGTTTGTATTTAGCCTCTTAGACTCTTTCCATAGAATTAATGCAGTAGGTAAATTGAAGTCTTGCTTTCTTTTTTTATTTTTGTAGAGAACTCAAGAAAGCCCAAATGGCAGCCAAAGTTGCAGCTGAGGAACGGGCGCTCTTCACAGATCGGATGGCCACTAGATCCACCACCCAGAGTAATAGAACTTCTCGACTTATTGGAAAGAAAATGAACCGCTCTGTCAGCCTTACTATATACTGAACTGCTCATTCCCTGGCCCCTCCCCCCTCAAAGAAAAAAAAAAAACTGTGACAAGAGGAAGCTAGGTTGAAATCACTGCTAGAATCCACTTTGCAGTTACTTTGCCCACTGGTATCAGTTTTCCTAAAATGCCTTTTATGCCTTTTGTGGATTACAGTTGAGAGCTGTATTCTGACTTGGCTCTGTCAGGCTTCTGTCTCATCTTCCCGTCTGTTTCATGTAGGATGTCAGTCACTGTTGGATGTTCCAGCACCCTTTGCAGGGTGAGCCACTGTGGTGGTGTGCTGCTTATCATTCCCTATTGCAGTGTGATGAAAGGTATCTTTCCTTGTCGTGACCTGTAGAAAGGACTCAAGGGCTTTACTGCGAACATCCTGTCCCTTCAAAAAGGGAAATGCTCAGAGACTCAGTACTACTCAGCCTCCAATGTACCTGTGTCAATCTTACATTTCTTTTTTTCTATGTGAATTATACTTGTATATCCAACTGGGAGCACTTTAGGCATCATGTGCACCATGGGATGGTCATTCTGTGGAAGCCTTGCCTTGTGAATTTGCTGCTATTTTAGTTTCCTCTTGCTGTAAAACTAGCATTAAACAATCATTGTTGTTAATAGGCTTTCTTTCAAAACAATTATGTGAAATAATGTAGCTGCTCTTCCTGAAAAGCAGCTTTGCCTCCTTTTCTTTGGACTTTGAAGCTAGTGCACTGAAAAAGTGCACCTCCCCTTCCCTGTTTGAATGCTGTATTAATGTAGTATAATTATTACTGGTTTTGTAAATTTTTCTTATAATGTCCTCTGACTTTAAAACATGTTTGCTTCCTCCTGTCAAGTCTTGTACTTGGTTGTATGGTTAGCCTATTTTTAAATGTTTTGCCTAGTTTCTCTTCAATATTTGTGTATACAAACTGATCTTGGTAATACTGTACATAGCTGTTTAAAATACCAGAATGACTTCTGACTATTCCAAGTTTTTCACAAAATACATTTTACCTGTGATTAGCCATTTGACTAACAATGTTTGGCTAGTAGATGTGCCCTCCAAAAGGGGGGGAATGTCTCATTTGTTTTCCTATTAACTTTGGTCTGAAACACATTTGCACTTGTCTTACCATTGGTGTATTAAAAGTCATTCTGTGCTTACCTTAATTGTTTAAATCTTCACAGTGCTTGTTTTCCACTTTATATGCCCTCACTGCTCATTACAGAATATGGAAAAATGTATATAACTTGCTAAGAGCAGAGTGCACTTCTCTTTGTTGCTGGCTCTTTGAGATAGGTTCTCACCTTATAATCCAGGGTGGCCTGAAACTTAGCTACCTCCCTTACCATTTCAGTGCTGGACTTCAATACCTAGTTTGACAGAATATGGAACTTTAATGATGTGCTTTAGTCCATTTAGTTATATCTTGAGATCCCATGAATGTTTGATTATTTTTATGAATATAAATAATATATTTAAGCATTCATACACATGACACTAGAATGAGGTATAATCTTAAAGGTTCAGGTTAAGTGGATAAAATGCACAACTCATAGCTTTCTCACTAGTGTGGGCCACAGAAAAGCTTATATTGTTGAGGCTGGCTTGTGTACACTGTACACATGACAACCCAGGGCCTGCCCTTGCCAAGCACCCCTCTAAACATCCAACCCAGTTTACTTTTATTTTAAATATTTGTATTTACGTTTTGTCTGCATGTGTCTGAATACCATGTGTGTACCTAGTGCCTGTGGAGATCAGAAGAGGGCATCAGATTCCACTGACCTGGAATTACAAGTGATTGTGAGCTACCTTGTTGCATCTAGAAACAGAAGATGGCGCTGGGCAGTGGTGGCGTGTGCCTTTAATCCCAGCACTTGGGAGGCAGAGGCAGGTGGATTTCTGAGTTCCAGGCCAGCCTGGTCTACAGAGTGAGTTCCAGGACAGCCAGGGCTACACAGAGAAACCCTGTCTTAAAAAAGGAGAAACAGAACATGGGTCCTCTGTAAGAGTAGTAAGTGGTCTTAATTGCTGAGCCATCTCTCCAGCTATTTTTGATATTTAAGAAAAGCTTTATTTGGAGGGCTCTGTTGAGATGACTCAGCAGTTATCTGATGGCTCTTCCAGAAGACCTGGGTTCAATTCCCACACCCACTTGGCAGTTTACAACTGTAACTCAGTATACCCTCACACAGACATACATGCAGTCAAACACCAATGCACATAAAATAAATCTTAAGAAAGAAATTTGGTTGGGTAGTGGTGCATTCCTTTAATCCCAATGCTCAGGAGGCAAGGCAGGCAGATCTCTGAGTTTGAGACCAGCCTGGGCTACACAGAGTTCTAGGACAGCCAAAGAGACCTTCAAAAAGCCAAAATTTGAAGGGAGAGAAAAAGAAATCTTAAACCATCTGAAAGTAAGGTATTGTTGAGTCATTTTTATCTGTTAACAGAGTTTGGGGAGCTGGCAAGATGGCTCAGCAGATAAAGTTTGCAACCAAGTATGGTGTGACCTTAGTTCAATCTCTCAGATCCACATGGTAGAAGAGAACTGACTCACAGTTGTCCTGTGACCTTTGCCTTCATGACCTGTCACATGTGCATGGGCACTGTCTTAGTTATGGTTTTACTGCTGTGAACAGACATCATGACCAAGGCAACTCGGATAAGAACAACATTTAATTGGGACTGGCTTACAGGTTCAGAGATTCAGTCCATTATCATGAAGGTGGGAAATATGGTGGCATCTAGGCAGGCATGGTGTAGGAGGAGCTGAGAGATCTACATCTTCATCTGAAGGCTGCCAGCAGAATACTTGATCCCAGGCATCTAGGACAAGGGTATTAAAGCCCACACCCACAAAGCCACACCTACTCCAACAAGGCCACACCTCTCAACAGTGCCCTCCCTGGGCTAAGCATATACAAACATCACAGGCCCACACACAAATAGATAAATGTAATTTTAAAAATGATTAAATATGTGCTAGGAGAGTTTACTCAGCAGTTGGGAGCACTTTTGCTCTTGCAGAGGACTGGGGTTCATGGCAGCTCACAATTTTCTGTAACTCCAGACCCATGGCACCTAATGCTCTTTTCTGAACTCAGGTGACCAGGTGTACATATGAGTGTGCAAAACACTCATTAATAAATTTGTATGATTCTTTTGATTGCATGTATGTATTTGCATCGTGTGCATGCTTGATTCCTGTGGAAACCAGAAGAGGGTATCAGGTACTCTGGAATTTAAATTACAGATGGTTGTGAACTATCATGTGTAGTGCTGGGGATCAAACCCAGGCCCCCCAGGAGAGCAATAAATGTTCTTAAACAGTGACCCATGTTTCCGGCCCCCTAAAAATTGGGAAAATAAAAATAAAAATAGTTTTTGCTAGGCAAGAGTGGTGGCGCATGCCTTTAATTACAGCACTGGGGAGGCAGAGGCAGGTGGATCTATGTGAGTTCAAGGCCAGCCTGGTCTACAGAGCAAGATCCAGGATGGCCAGGGTGACATAAAGAAACCCTGACTTGGGGAAAATAATGTTGTTTACTAGGGACTAGGGATAAGATGGGGTTTCGTGGAAATACATAATAAAAGCAATGTGCTATCCTGTTAGAGGGGTAGGGGTAACAGGTCTCGAATAACGATTCAAAAAAAATGAGAGATTATCCAAAAAATATTAAGATGCAAAGTTCCATTATTGTTTGAGGCAGATACTTACCATTGATTGAAAGCTGGCTTTAATAAGAACCAAAAGTGAGTGGAAGGAGGAATCTATATAATTCACTTCAATTAAAACTGTTGCTTTATCATACCAGAAAAAAAAAAAATGATGCTAAGATACGAACTGTATCCCTTTAGTTTTGAGCTAATGTCTTTACACTTTTTGATATAGTTATTCTGTGGTGTTGGGGAGGTACTCATGTACCATGATGTTTATGGAGGTCTGAGTGCTGCCTGCAGGAGTCAGCATGCTTCCTCTATCATGTGGGTCCTGGAAATTGCTCTCAGGTCTCTCAGGCTTGTCTGTGAGCACCTTTACCCACTGAACCAGTCCCAGGAAGAACAATTTTCAAGCTCTGATTTTTTGTTTTCTTTTTTAATATATTTTGTTCCAGAGGTCAAGAAATTATGGAATTAACAAAGTTCCCAGGCTGGAGCAAAGACCTGAGTTCAATCCCAGAACTCTCATAAAAAGGCCAAGCATAGTGATGTGTTCTTGGGGCTTGCTGGCCAAGCTTGCCTAGGCATCTTAGAGATCTCCAGGCCAGAGAGAAACTTCTACTTTCAAAATCATGGTCAATGTTACCAAAGAAATGACAGCTCAAGTTGTCTCATTGCATGCGTGCGAGTGCATGGCTCACGTGCACACACACATGGAGTCTGCCTGTCAGGAGGATCAGGAGATGTCCCAGTAGTTAAGATCTCATGCTGCGCTTGCGGAGGACCTGAATTCGATTCTAGTACTCATCAGGTGGCTCACAACTGCCTGTAACTCCAGTGCCCAGGGATCTGACTCTTCTGGCCTCTGGGCAACAGAAATGCATTATATCTTTAAAGGAAAAAAGCCAAACCCACCCTCAACTAAAACTAAAATTAACAGTTTTAATGTGCCTGAGTCTCTGCGTAGATAAGTGAAGGATCTGATGTGGCACTGAGGGTGTGGGATATCTGGGCACTGAAGTTAATAGTTGTGAGACCTGCCTGATATGGGTGTAGTGTTGGGAACTGAACTTGAGTCCTCTCCAAAAAATAGGACGGGTTCTTAATCTTTCTACCCCTAATTGTGAACTTGTTTTTTCCAGACAGGGTTTCTCTGTAGCCCTGGCTGTCCTGGAACTCCCTCTGTAGACTGCCCTCAACTCAGAGATCGGCCTGCCTCTGCCTCCCAAGTGCAGGGATCAAAGGCGTGCGCTGCCGCCTTCACCTGGCCTGTATGTGAACTTTTCAAGCAAGTTGTGAACTAGTTAAAGCCATTGAGGATTCATGAGAAAGGTTTTGGAAGTCTTTTGGATATTGTGAGTCTTAAGTGAAGCCTGGGACTAGCACCACTGAAATGATTTACAGAGTGAGTGGGTCTTTTCCCTCAAACCTGGTAGCATTGTTAGTAGTTTCTTAAAAACAGTCGATTTCTATTTAAAAAATGAGTCAATAAATGGAAGATTAGGTCATCATTGAAACTGCCCCTCTCCCAACATTTAGCATGCAACAACTTTGAAGAAGCACTCATCTGAACATCTTTGAACTTCTTGCTTTCTTTCCTTCTTCTTTTTTTTTTTTTTTTTTGTGGCAGATGTTCCTAATTTTCAATGCAGTTCAAAGGTCTGTGGAGTAAGGAGAAATAACTGTGTATGCTCTAGGAAGATTTACCAGGAAAAGATGACATGCTCTGTCAAAACTTCATTAAGCTAAGAGTCTGGGAAGACCTCAGCCATTTCAGCCTTCAAAGAAAATTACCTTGAAGAAACAGAATTCGTATTGTTTAGTTTTGTATAGCTAATAAATATTTCAAAGAGCATATATTTGTTTTGAGTGCTGACATCCTTATGGCATGAAATGGGTTCAGGGTACAATAATTTTGGGTGATTTCCATGAAGGGGTGACCTTTGTGAAGGCAAAAATATAGAGTCTCAGGCTGGAAGGATGGCTCAGCAGTTAAGGAGACTCAAGTTTGGTTCTCAGTGCAACACTGGACAACTGGTGATCCTGTTAAGTACAGCTCCAGGAGCTCTGACGCCCCCTATTGGCCTCCTCGGGCATTACATACAGACAAGCAAACACACACATATAAATTAAAAATTTAAATATGTAGAGGTTCAAACCATTTAGGAATAGGAACTAGATAAGTAGAATTCCAACTCAGATATCGCTGTGCTTTCTCTGGATGTGTGAATGTTAATAATGAAGGAACAATCTCAGAATTAGGAAAACCAGGAGCCAATGAATATTGCAGGCCACAAAAGTTGGAAGGAGAAATGGATTAATACAAACAGGATTTAGAAATGACCCAAAAGTCCAAGAGAGTGTCTAAAGTTTAGCTCTTTGATGAGCCAACACTGTGGGCAGTAGGCTGGCTGTAGAGAGAAGATGATCAGAGACAGGTCCACACTGTTTTCAAGCATAGCTAAGGAAGGGCAAAGCAGGAAGGCTGAGAGCTAGAGGGAAATCTACTGTGATCGTCTCCACAGCTCCCATGTCGTGTTTGACAAGTACATTCCTCCTAAGAACTCAATGACAAGTCACCCTCCTAGACAAAAGTCACACTCTGATCCACAAGAGATAAGGTGAATGTCCAAGTAACACAGCTGTAGTGTCAAGATCCAGACTTAGAGTGTTGGGTTGAAGCACTCAGCACAAGTCAAAACAAGTCCTGTGAGCATGGACCAGAAGAGGGATTCCTGTGGAAAACAAACTTGGAAGTCAGAGAGGAATCCCAACTGGAAGGCTTCTCTGAAGCTGGAATTGTGCCATCGATGGGAGGAGCCCCCACAGGGACGGAGGACGGTGTTCCTGGAAGCAACGCTGTAGGGAGGGATGCTGCACAGTTCCATGGCCACCTTTCTCAATAAGGGAGCTGGAAATTTTTCTGAGTACACTCATCTCTTTAAAGGAGATTTTTTTTTGTTTTGTTTTGTTTGTTTTGAATTTTAAAATTAACTCCATAAGAATTCCACACAATGCACCTTGATCATTTTTTTTTAAAGATTTATTTATTTTAAATTAAATAAAAAGGACATCGGATCCCATTACAGATGGTTGTGAGCTACCATGTGGTTGCTGGGAATTAAACTCAGGACCTATAGGAAGAGCAGTCAACTGCTCTTGACCATCGAGCCATCTCACCATTGCCCTGACTACAGAGATTAAAGGTGTGCATCACCACCACTGCTTGGCTTTTTCTTTTTAAATAACCCATCATGACCAATTTTTGCTACACATAACTCCTGGTTGTGGGGCTATTCACTGGGGAATGGACAATATACTAAGGGCTACACTCTTAAAGAAAACTGATTAAGTCAGGGCTGAAAAGATGGCTCAGTGATAAGAGCACTTACCAGAGGATCTGAATTCATTTCCCAGCAGCCATGTTTGGTGGCCCATGGATTGCACAGCTCTAAGAGGATCCTATGCCTCTGGCATCAAAGGGCATCTGTATTCATGTTCATGTACTTGAATACAGACACACATACACATAATGAAAGTGTTCAATTAAAAGAAAAGAAAACCCAGCACTCAGGAGGCAGAGGCAGGCAGATTTCTGAGTTCGAGGCCAGCCTGGTCTGCAGAGTGAGTTCCAGGACAGCCAGGGCTACACAGAGAAACCCTGTCTCGAAAAACCAAAAAGAAAAAAGAAAAGAAAACCAACTCTCCCAACATCTATCAGTTGCCAACAGTTCTTCAGCTAAAAGTGAGACTGAGCATCCACACCCTCTATGCTGGGGTTTTGTCTGGCTGGAGAGAGATTGTGTATATTGTTATAACCACCGAATTCAAACTTACAACTACCCTGTTGTGTTTGGTTATCTGTTGTCATCCACTGCCTCTGGCTCTTACAGTCTCCTCTCCCATATTCTTCCTAAATGATCCCTGAGCCTTGGGAGGAAGGGATAAGATACAGATGCCCCATTTAGTGATGAGCACTCTGCAGTCTCTTATCCTGTTCATACGGACCAGTTGTGGGTCTCTGTGATAATTACCATCTACTGCAAAAACAGGCTTGTCTGATGAAGGTTGAGAGTGTAGTGATGGGTGTAATGGTAAGTCAGAAGGAGTTGGTTTACTATTATGTACATTTTGCAGAATAATAGCTGTTTTCCCCAGGTCCTCTGACTTATCTAGTCACACCTTCTTGCCCTTGATAATGGTATCAGACGTGGGTTTTGTTTTTCAAGCAGGCCTTAAATACAATTAGAAAGTGATTGGTTAGTCACATAACATTTGTGCCACTGATGCACCAATCCATATATCTTAACAGGACAGTCATTATTGTGGCTCACGTGTTCACAGCTGGGTAAGACTGATGCTTACTTGTCTTCTCCAGTAGCATGCATAGCACCATGAAAGCAGATCAGTAGTGATGGAGTTTCCAGGTCAGGACCAGCTTGATTCCTCCATGTTCTATGACTGAAGAGTATGCTTTCTTTGGCAATAGGGTCTTACCATCAAATTCTGAAGGGTAACCGAGGACAATGGCAATAATGTTTGGGGGTCTATGGGATCTCATTAGCCAAACACTCAAAGTTAATCCATTCCTGGCACTGACCTGCTGGTTTGGTATAAAGTCATCATTATTTAATATTCTATTGTGTCTAGGATTATTCTTCTTCTACTTTAATTCCATTAAAGTGTGTGTGTGTGTGTGTGTGTGTGTGTGTGTGTTTGGAAGCTTCTACAGTTTTTCATATGACTTTTCCAAAGGTCTTTGATGTTCTTCTTTGAACATTTCATACATGTGTATATGACATATTTTTTATATTTACCCCGGCATCTACCCCTAGACCTTTGTGGATCTACCTTGCCATGCTCCCCTCCAACTTCATATTCTCTTTGTCTTTCTCTCTTTTTTCTTTTCTTTCTTTCTTTTTTTGTTTTTGTTTGTTTGTTTGTTTTTTGTTTGTTTGTTTGTTTGTTCGAGACAGGGTTTCTCTGTATAGCTCTGGCACTCACTCTGTAGACCAGGCTGGCCTCAAACTCAGTAATCCACCTGCCTCTGCCTTCCGACTGCTAGGATTAAAGGCGTGTGCCACCACTGCCCGGCTCTTTCTCTCTCTTTTTCAAACCATTGAGTTCAATTCATGCTGACCATATGCACATGGGTGTGGTGTCATCTGATGTAGCATGGCCAATGTATCAATTGGCACACTGTTGAAGAAAACTGACTCTGGCCGAGACGTTACCAACTGTCAATAGCTTTTCAGCTTTCGAGATGGACATGGTGGCACATGCTTTTAGTCCCAGCACTTTGGAGACAAAGGCAGGTGAATCTTACTTAGTTCAAAGCAGGCTTGCTTTACAGAGCAAATTCCAGGACAGTTAGGGCTGCATAGAGAAAACCCTGGTTCAGCACCCTCCCTCAAAAGATCATCAGCTGGTAGTGGAGCCTTGTGTACCCCTCTCCCATCCATGCTGGAATGTTGGCTGGCTTGATGTGGTGCAGGCACCTGAAGCTGCTATGAGTTTATATGTGTGTGCAATTGTCCTGTCAATCAGAAGACACTGTTTTTTCCTAGTCCTCTTTGGCCTCTGGCTCTTAAATTTTTTCTGCCCCCACTTCTCTCTGGCATTTTCTGAGCCTAACAGAGTGTTTGGCATGGATCTCCCACTTTTGGCTGAGCACCTCCACAGACCAACTGCACTTTGACCAGTTATGAACTCTGTATGTATACTGTCCACTGCACAAAGATGCTTCAGGGATGAAGACTGAGATCTGCATCAGTCTGTGAGTACAGAGTGGTGTTTACAAGGAAGTTTGATAGCAAAGCTAGTGGTTTCTCCCCCAAGGCCTATGAGCCCCTAGACCAGGGGTTCTTGGCCAGATTTGCAACAAACCATTTAAAGGAGCTAGGGTTTTTTATTTTTATTTTATTTTATTTTTAAATGTGTGTGAGTGAGTGAGTGAGTGTGTGTGTGTGTGTGTGTGTGTGTGTGTAGATCCCCTCAGGAGCTGGAGACACGTATCTCCCTGGAGTTGAATTCACAGATGATTGTAAACTGCCAGATATGAATGCTGGGAATGGAACTCGGTCCTGTGCAGGAACAGTGTGTACTCTGTGATCTTGCACCATCTCTAAGCATCTGTTCATCTATTTTTGAGACATGGTCTCCCTATGTAGCTCTGTATGGATTGGAATGCATTAAGTACAGCAGACTGGCCTCGAACTCACCAAGATCTGTCGACTGCTGCCTTCTGAGTGCTGGAATTAAAGTTGTGTGGACCATGCCCAGTAAGGTTTGTTTGTTTGTTTGGTTGGTTTTTCAAGACAGGGGTTTTCTATGTAACCCTGGCTGTACTGGATTCACTTATATAGAGAAGGCTGGCTACAAAAGTACAGAATCCTCCTGGCTTTGCCTCCAGAGTGCTGGGATCAAAGGTGTGCATCACCACTGCCTCCAGAGTGCTGGGATCAAAGGTGTGCGTCACCACTGCCTCCAGAGTGCTGGGATCAAAGGTGTGCGTCACCACTGTCCGGCTGTAATATTATTACTATTATTTATTTACTGTTGTTTTGTTTTGTTTTGTTTTGAGACAGGGTTTCTCTGTGGGTAGCCCTGGTTGTTCTGGAACTGGCTCTGTAGACCAGGCTAGCCTTTTCTACTACCTGCTTCTGTCACCTGACTGCTAGGATTAATATTAAAGTTTTGTGCCACCACCACCCAGGCTGTCCTGGAACTCACTCTGGAGACCAGGCTGGCCTCGAACTCAGAAATCCGCCTGCCTCTGCCTCCCAAGTGCTGGGATTAAAGGCGTGCGCCACCACTGCCCTGCTTTCCAGCCCCACTCTTAAAGGGGTTTTTATGATTTAGGAAAATGCTTACTGTTGGGTATTCACCAGAGAAGACTGCTAAGCCAATAGGAAGTCTTGTCTTATTATTAGCAGGCTGGCAAGCAACTGTGCTGAGTGTTTGGGATCCCAGTGTAGCACTGTATTCGTCAGGGTTCTCTAGAGTCACAGAACTTAGGGGTAGTCTCTATATAGTAAGGGAATTTGTTGATGACTTACAGTCAGTAGTCAAACCCCCCAACAATGGTCAGCAGCAGCTGTGAATGGAAGTCCAAGGATCTAGCAGTTGCTCAGTCCCACAAGGCACAAAGGTGAAGAAGAGCAAATCTTCCTTCTTCCAATGTTCCTATGTAGGCCTGCAGCAGAAGGTGTGGCCCAGATTAAAGGTGTGTACCACTATGCCTGGATCTGGGACTTGCTTTGTCCCAGGCTGACCTTGAATTCAGAGATCTCCTTGCCTCAGTCTCCTGGAATTAAGGGCGTGTACTACTTTGCCTGGAGCTAAGCTTTTCATGGCCACTATGCCTCAAGATCTCCATGCCAAGATGTAGGTCAGAAACTTGTGTCTTCCAGCCTCAAGATCTGGATCACAGGTGAGTCTTCTAATTCTGGATTTTAGTTCATTCCAGAAATAGTCAAGTTGACGATCAGGAATAGCCACTATAAGCACTGAACCTTTACATAAAGGTGAGCTTTGTGTAAGCAGGAAAAAACCACCTCCTGGGTTGATATAGTTCAGTTAACAAGATTAGCCAGAAACAGAAGCCAAAGAGCAAAGTTAGTACATTGGAGATTTCCCGACTCTGATGGACTAGGTGTTTGTTTTAGTTTTGGCAGGTGGATGGATACTTTCATCATGGCTTCAGTTGTGCTAAGGTCTCAAGGACTACTAAGGCCTGGGGCCTTGCCCACGCACATTATATAATCAAGTGGGGGAAAATCAGCAAGCAAACTTTTGTATGTTTTTGTTGAGCACCTAATTCTAGTTCTTGGAGATGGGCAGGGGAGTGGATTCAAGGCCAGCCTAGGATACATCAGCCCCTGTCTCGAAAACACTCCAAAATAAAAATAATACAAACAAGGTTCTCTCCTCCACTTTCCCTGTGTGCTCAGTAGAGTACACACATTGAAGCAAATGTGCCTGACAGTTCCTCTCAGTCTTGAAAGATGAGGAAGGGCCTTGCCAAGTGGGTGGGCTTTCTAGGAGTGTCAGAGTGAGTGAGCCCCTTGGGACTTTAGGGGTGAGAGTTCAGCATGTGTGGGACAGGCAGGCCAGTTGGGGTGGCACAAATCATCATTGTTGCTAAGGGCACTTCTACTCACTCTGCCAGCCTTGTGTTTTCCATTTCTGAGCTTTTAATTCTGCAGTAAACAAACTGCTGAGAAGCAGAAAGTTCTGTTTTTGTTCAGACGAGAGTGGGAAATAGAACTGGAGTGATGGCTCTGGGGTTAAGAGCCCTGACTGCTTTTCCAGAGATTCTGAGTTCAATTCCCAGCAACTACATGGTGGCTCACAACCATCTGTAACGTGATCCCATGACCTCTTGTGATGTGTCTGAAGACAGCAACAGTGTACTCACATACATAAAATAAATCAATAAATCTTTAAAAGAAAAAAGAAAATGTAGAGACTGCATAAGAGAAAATAAAAATAATTTACTTCATATTGCTTCTTGCATTTATTTACCCTGAAATTATATAATCTTTTTTTTTTTTTCAGTAATGTTTTAAAAATTCCTTTTGGCCTGGCAGTGGTGGCACAGGCCTTTAATCCCAGCACTTGGGAGGCAGAGGCAGGTGTATTTCTGAGTTCGAGGCCAGCTTGGTCTACAGAGTGAGTTCTAGGACAGCCAGGGCTACACAGAGAAACCCTGTCTGGAAGAACAACAGCAACAAAAAAAATCCCCTTTTGTATGCTTACCGCTTTCTTCATCTGTTCCTCAGTTACCGGGCACCTATGCTGGTGACTTAGGTATTATGATCAGTGCTGCCACAAACACAACCAGCAAGTATCTGCACAATGTCAGCATAGAGTTGGAAAGGTGTGGGAAAGCAGGACATATGGTGGATCTATTTATAGTTGCTTTATTTTTTAAAGATTTACTTGCCAGGTTGTCGGGAGCCAGGGCCTCCACACCGTTCCTGGGAACCTGACCTTAGTGACATTCTAGTCGTGAGAATGTCATTCTAGTCATGAGAGTGACATTCTAGTCTAGAGAACTAGTCGTGTTTGTACAAGATAAGCTGTCCTTCCCACCTCTGGAAAACAGACCACCATAAACGGTTTGGCGCCAGATGGTCTGGCTTGATAAAATAGTTGCACCGTGACAGCTGGGAGGCCACAAGCTTCCTTTCCCCCTCCCTTCTGCATTCGTTTTTTTCTTTAAAAAGCGACATGTGTCTGAAATAAAGTTGAGACCTTGACAAAACTTTGCTTGGTCTCGCTCTTCTCTCTCGCCCATTTTCCTTTCAGGCTTGGTCCCCCTTTCCCCCACGAATAACAAGGTCCCACTGGGCGGGGCATGTGGCGCCCAACGTGGGGCTCGAGGTACGGATCTTGGCCAGACAGACCCCGACCTACGAGAGTGTTGCTGCAGCCCCAGGAAGATTGAGGACCCTTCTCACAGCTCATGAGGAGTTTTCGTCCTCGGTAAGTGATTTCCGTCCATCTCATAAAAATGGGCCAAAAGTTGACTAAAGAAGCAGTTGTCATCAAAGACTTAAAGAGTTCGCTCAGAGAGAGGGGAGTTCGAGTAAAAAAGAAAGATTTAATTAAGTTTTTCATTTTTATATATGAAGCCTGTCCCTGGTTCATAGTAAATGGGCCAGAAATTCACCGGGGAAAATGGCAAAAGGTGGGACAAGATCTTAATGAAAAATTAAGTCGTGAGGGACCTGATGCTGTCCCCGCCACAGTCTTTACATATTGGGGCTTGATCTGAGATATAGTTGAGGCTGCGTCCTCCGATCCAGACAAACAACAGTTATTGTCAGTTGCGGAGTATTGTCTCCGTCCTCTTTCCTGTGCAGCATCTTTAGCCTCCCTCCCAGATAAACAATCAGACACCCAGGTCCCCACCAAGTCCCCCTCTGTAATTATAGATATGTCCAGGTCCTCAGATTCAGACATCCCTTCCTCAGAGTCCAAGACTCTGGGGGCAGAGGCCCCCCCTCCAAAACCTCTTTATCCATCCCTCCCAAAGAACAACCCTCTTCCGTTCAGCGGACCTTCCCCAGGACTTCCCGATCTAAAAACAGGTCTTCCCTCCCAAAACCAATTAAGAAATAAAATGAACCACCCCCTTTCCCAGGATCAGTCCTCTCCCTCCCCTCCCCCAGCTGCCTTGACATTCCCGATTGTGGCCTGGGAACTAAACAATGATCCTTTGGGTCCTGCTGAGGCCACAACTTTAGAGAATGAGGCTGCAAGATATCATAACCCTGACCGGCTGCCACGGCCCTCTGCGCCTCTCCAAAGACCTCCTCCCTATGCTTCCCAGCAATTTTGTACTCCTGCGTTGTCTGTTCCTAGTTCATCTCTCCTTGAGTCCAAAAGACAACTCTCGGCACAGATAGGTGAACTTAAAGAAGTCCTAAAGCTCCAAAAACAGTTCGCCCAACTTTCCGATGAACTCCTCTCTTTACAGTCCACTCTTCATGAGACCGTCCTCACCCCGATTTCTGGATTGGCAAATAAGCCCCCTCCCCCTAGTTCCAAACCCCTTAAAAAGGCCCGAGGGTCCCATAGCATTTCTTTGGCCTTCCCTGTGGTAACCCGTTCTTACTGGGTGCCTGAGCACCCTTCCCCCACCTTTAACCCCTCTGAGGACTCGCTGAGCAACCCTGACAGTGAGGGGGAAGGAGCCCGAGAAAGCGAAAATGAGGATGAACCGCCGGCACCTTCTAGTGGGCACGGCGAGTTCCATAAGCTATATTTTAAAAATTTAAAATAATTAAATGCTGCTGTCAGGACATATGGACCTAACGCCCCTTTTACCCTTTTGGTCCTTGACTCCCTGTCTCGGGGCAGCTATTTGCTCCCAGGAGAATGGATTCGTGTGGTTCAGGCGGTTCTCACCCGAGGCCAATTTCTAACTTGGAAGGCCGACTTTATCGATCGCTGTCAAGCGGCTACTGGGTGATATTAATTGGCTGCGCCCTTATTTAAAGCTAACTACAGGTGAATTAAAACCTTTATTTGACATATTGCGAGGAGATTCTGATCCATCATCCCCGCGAACATTGACCCCAGAGGCCCAAGAGGCACTGGCCAGAGTAGAACAAGCCATAATCGACCAACACGCTGGCTACTACTCCCCAAAATTGCCTCTTCACCTCCTTCTCTTTCCCACCCCCTTTTCCCCTACTGGTCTGCTTTGGCAGGCTAAACCCTTATTTTGGGTCCATTTGTCAGCCTCCCCGACTTGCAGTCTGCCTACCTACCTGCACTTGGTCGCCCACCTGCTATGTCTTGGCAGGGAGGCTGCCCTTAAACTCTTTGGCAAAGACCCTGACATTATAGTCATTCCTTATAATGCCTCCCAAGTCCAGTGGCCCATTCAAACCGATGACGATTGGGCTGTTAACTGTACCTCCTTTCAAGGCATTATTGATAATCACTATCCTGCTGATAGGTTAGTCCAGTTTCTACATAAAACTCCAGTTGTCTTCCCCAAAAGAACTAAGAGCTCCCCAATAGCTGGAGCCACATTGGTCTTTACCGATGGATCTTCCTCAGGCATAGCCGCCTTCTGTATAGACAAAAAGGTCTCCCGATTTATGACTGACTTCTCCTCAGCACAGCTTGTTGAATTATCCGCCATTATAAAGGTGTCTGAGGTTTTACGAGATCTGCCCTTTAACTTGTATGCTGATAGTGCTTATGCAGCCACCTCTGTGCCTCTTCTTGAAACAGTCCCCTATGTTGGCCCCTCCACACATGCCTCCCCATTGTTTTACAAATTACAAAAATTGATTCTCGCTCGTGATGCCCCTTTCTTTGTGGGCCACATTCGCACCCACCCCGGTCTGCCCAGCCCCTTAACAGAGAGAAATGATGTGGTGGACTGGGCCACCCAGCTGATTGCCTTGGGGAGTATAGATCATAGGCCTGTTGAGCCTCTTGACGCTGCATGGCTGGCTCATAATTTGCATCACCTCAATGCTCATACTCTCAGGCTAAGATTCTCCATCACCCGTGAACAGGCTAGACAGATTGTCCTCCAATGCAAGGGTTGTTTGACGCTTTTGCCTGAGCCACATCTTGGAGTCAACCCGCGTGGGCTGATTCCTGGGGAATTGTGGCAAATGGATGTTACACATTATCCTGCCTTTGGAAAGCTTAAATATATTCATGTCTCTATAGACACCTACAGTGGCTTCCTTTATGCATCTTTACAGACCAGGGAAGCTATTAAACATGTTATCAACCACATCCTTGCCGGCCCGGCAACCACCCCGATACCTAAAATTCTTAAGACGGACAATGGCCCAGGATATACCAGCTCCAGCTTTAAACAATTCTGTGCTCAAATGGGCATCAAACATATCACGGGCATCCCTTATAACCCTCAAGGACAAGGGATTGTTGAATGGGCCCACCAGACACTCAAAAACATGCTCTTCAAATTACAGTCTGGGGGAGAAGCACTCTACCCCAGAGCAGGCAATTTTAAGACCCTCCTCAATCATGCCTTATTTGTTCTAAACTTTTTTACATATGACTCTGCGGGCAGATCCGCTGTGGACCGTCTCTGGCACCCATCCACAGCCGATAACTATGCACAGGTGCTGTGGAAAGACCCCCTATCCAACAAATGGCAGGGCCCAAACCCAGTCCTCATCTGGGGCAAGGGGCATGCATGCATTTATGACTCAGAGACACAAAATGCCAGATGGCTCCCAGATTGCCTCATAAAACCCTATAACCCACCCAAGGACCCCCCTGAGAAGGCTTCTCATTGTGTTTAATTCCAGAGACTAAGAAAAGCCAGATATGTCCCTGTCTCCAATGATGCTGCTCTCTTGGATCTTCTTCAAGGCTCTACTGTGCTCCAGCGGCAGAAACAATCCCTCGCCACATCAACTTTTTAACTTTACATGGGTAATTCTTAATGAGGCAGGAGACATAGTTAATTCAACTTCTCGGCTCTCTGCCAATATCCCTTGGGACCCCTTACAGGTTGATCTGTGTGTACTAGCCCTGGGAGCCGCCCCTGCTTGGGGACTCCCCAATACTTTTTCACCACAACCCAAGCCCCCACAAGATAAGGGAGGGCTCCCACGATACACTCAAGGATGCCTATATCAAGGACACAGGCCTGTCCTTCGTGGGACTCCCATTTATGTCTGTCCAGGGAACCACCACCCTCGTGACACTGCCAGGTGATGTGGTTATACCTCAGAGTATTACTGTGCCTCCTGGGGCTGCGAGACCACTGGAGACACTTATTGGAATCCTTCCTCTTCCTGGGATTATATCCAAGTTAAAAGACAGGCCACTTCTGCCCCTGGTACCCTTGTCTCAGAATGTAAAGATCAGTGGTGCAACCCCCTTTCCTTCACCTTCACTAACGCCGGGAAAAAGGCCTCCTGGGACAATTCCAGAGGCTATGAATGGGGATTGAGGCTTTACATGCAGGGATATGACATGGGCCTCACATTTAAAATCAAACCCATTAAAACACTTCCACAGGGACCTACAATAGCTATTGGACCTAACGCAGCCTTACATCCTGGACAGACGAGCCCAAAAATCAAAACAGGGGCCCCCTCAATTACGAGAAAACCGGCCTTAAGCCCCTCCGCTAGCACCCTTTTTTTCAACTGACCATCCCAGTGGGACCCCCCTCATCAGTTAAGTGAAATTTGTAATCAAACAATTACTATCAACTTCACCTTTCAATACATTCAGGCACCCAATGGCTCTTACTTCATCTGCTCCACCGGGCTCACTCCTTATGTGGTTTCAGCTTCTTTATTGACACATAGAGATTACTGTGTCTTGGTCATTCTCATTCCAAAAATTACCTTCCACCATGCAGAAGACCTACTTACGTTTTGAGAGCGGGGTACAACCCATACCAAAAGAGAACCCATTATGGCCATCATGCTAGCCGTCCTTTTGGGCCTAACTGCCACAGGAGCCGGAACAGGTATAGCCTCCTTGATTTCTTCTACTCAACAGTATAATCAACTTTCCATAGCTATTGATAATGATATCCGTGAATTACAACAAGGCTAAAACTTTCTTAAAGAATCTGTAGCATCCCTATCAGAGGTAGTATTACAAAACAGAAGAGGGCTAGACCTCGTCTTTCTACATGAGGGCGGTCTATGTGCTGCCCTTAAAGAAGAATGCTCTTCTAAGCAG
The DNA here is from genome assembly GCA_019843965.1 of Rhynchomys soricoides. Classification (NCBI taxonomy): domain Eukaryota; kingdom Metazoa; phylum Chordata; class Mammalia; order Rodentia; family Muridae; genus Rhynchomys; species Rhynchomys soricoides. The sequence continues at coordinate 1,413,039 of JADRCH010000134.1, forward strand.
ACAAGACGGGGTTAGTTGATGATAGCATAGAAAAAATAAAAAAGAGCTTAGAAGATAGAAAGAGAAAGAGAGAACAAGACGAAGCTTGATATCAAAACTGGTTCTCCACCTCTCCTTGGCTTTCTCTATTACTCCCTAGCCTCCTGGGACCCCTCATGGGCCTCCTACTACTTTTGACATTTGGCCCTTGGGCTTTTAATAAACTAACCAACTTTGTTAAGTCACAGATTGATTCTGCCCTCCAGAGGCCAGTTGCTGTTCATTACCATCGACTCAGTGCCCAAGAATCCACCGAGGACCTCCCCCCTGGTGCTTCGTCTGGCTGCCTACAGTTTTCAGCCCTAGAGACAGAGACTCCCTGGTATCGCAGGCTGTGGAGGCTCTCCTAAACTGCCTTCCGGCTCCTGACAATCCATAGCCAACAGAGGTGGCTTTTGGGCCTTAAGCTGTGGAAGAGCCCATGACGGGAATATTGTAGTGCCATGACTCTCGCACGCCCTCAAAGGCTGCAGGGTAACCTTATGACGGGATTATTGTGGATCTATCACCTGGGTGCACATCAAGACTATAAAAGAATAATGCCAGGGATGGGGGCCATCCACATAGCCTAAGACAGGGTCCCTGCCCTAATAAGGCTAACATAAAAATCGGGCATGAGTCATGGGTGCCCACTACATAGCCTAAGACAGGCCTTCCACCGACCCTTCTTAGCTGCTCCTCAATTACTATAAAAGAAAGGGGGAGATGTCGGGAGCCAGGGCCTCCACACCATTCCTGGGAACCTGACCCTAGTGACATTCCGAGAACTAGTCGTGTTTGTACAAGATAAGCTGTCCTTCCCACCTCTGGAAAACAGACCACCATAAACGGTTTGGCGCCAGATGGTCTGGCTTGATAAAATAGTTGCACCGTGACAGCCGGGAGGCCACAAGCTTCCTTTCCCCCTCCCTTCTGCATTCGTTTTTTCTTTAAAAAGCAACATGTGTCTGAAATAAAGTTGAGACCTTGACAAAACTTTGCTTGGTCTCGCTCTTCTCTCTCACCCATTTTCCTTTCAGGCTTGGTCCCCCTTTCCCCCACGAATAACAAGGTCCCGCTGGGCGGGGCACCAGGTGGTGGTGGCATGGATGCCTTTAATCCCAGCACTTGGGAGGCAGAGGCAGGCACATCTCTGAGTTTGAGGCCAGCCTGGTCTACAGAGTGTGTTACAGGACAACCAGGGCTACACAAAAAAAAACCCTGCCTTAAAAACAACACCAACAAAAGATTTGCTCATTTTTATTTTATGTGTATGCGTGTGTGCCTGCGTGTCTCTGTGTGCAAGTGCAGGCGGTGGTTTTGGAGGCCAGAGGTGGGGATCAGATCCCCTGCACTGACTGCTTTGAGTCACTTTGTGGGTCCTGGGACTGAGACCTGGGTCCTCTGCAAGAGCAACAAGTGCTCTTAACCACTGAACCATCTCTCTGGTCTTAATTCACTGGACATGGTGGCCGACTTTAACCACAGCACTCAGGAGGCAGAGGCGGGCTGACCTCTGTGAATTTGAGGCCAGCCTGGTTTATATAGTGAGTTCCAGACCAACCAAGGATCACAGTAAGAATAGCTCAAAGATAAAAACTTTTTACTTTTTATTTATTTAGCTTGTATGTTCAAGTACATGCCACAGGGCACACATGGGAGTCAGAGGTCAGTTTGTAGGAGTTGCTTCTCCAAGTGCTGGGATTATAGGTATGTAAAACCATCCCCCATTTATGTAGTGGTCAGGATTGAACACAGGGCTTCATGTATGTAGCCAAGCACTCTACCAACTGAGTTATAAACCCCAGTCCTTAGGTTAAGACAGCTTTAAAGTATACTGGTGGAGGGGCTGGGAAGGTCCCTTGGCAGTCAAGAGCACTGGTTGCTCCTCCACTGACCAGATTTGATTCCTAGCACTCACATGGAGGCTCACAATCCTCTGTAACTCAGGAGATCTAATGCCTTCTTCTGGGTTCCAAAGATATACATGCAGGTAAAACACCCATGTGTGTGCACACATGCTCACGCGTGCGCGCACACACAACACAGTGGTGGAAACATCAGCTGGGTGAATTACAGCAAAGTGGGGAAATTTGTCATGGGCCTTACAGCCATCTGGTGACATTCTTAGCTTTTGGATTGGTGGAAGCTAGTGGTTTGCTGAGAATACATTTTGTTTTGTTTTGTTTTTCGAGACAGGGTTTCTCTGTGTAGCCCTGGCTTTCCTGGAACTCACTCTGTAGCCCAGGCTGGCCTCAAACTCAGAAATCCACCTGCCTCTACCTCCCAAGTGCTGGGATTAAAGGTGTGCACCACCACTGCCCAGCGAGAATACATTTTTTATGGTTTGAATAGTCACAGGATTAGGTCAGGAACTGGGGGTTTCTGCTGCAGCCTGCAGAGAGAACCAGACACTGCACCCTAGATTTGTCCACAGCCTACACTCAGGGGTTGCCTCTCATTCCTTTAGTACAAATGTCAATCATTAAGTGGTTTCTGTTAAGGTTCCCAAAGCTTCATTCATTCCAAGAGTCAGATTATTCTGTATGCCTGCATGTCAGCAGAACCCATGAGGAGCTGCGGGGGTGGGGACTATTGTCTCACTATTCAACTTTGAAATTTCTTGGTCAGCGCCTTCCTTCCCAGGACACTCATGATCCATTCATGTAAGAACTAATGTCTGCCTGAGACAGCCCACAGTGCAGAGGGAAACCCACCCAAGGAAATTCCTGGAGTGTCTTCAGAGGACAGACATCTGTCCTGAACTTAACACGTGACTCAGACACTCTTACCCTCAAGCTTAGTAGTGCAACGAGATAATGCCCGCTGTGACCTCAGTGACTCCTGTCAGCCCGAGGCAGCAGCTGGAGGAGGTTCAGCACTTCCTGCTGAAGTCATCCACAGTTCACAGTACAGGAGTTCACATCGGAGCATCTTAGGACTTTAAAGGAAAAACAGGATACGTGTTCTTACATTCCGAAGCTTGCTAACAAAACGAACATTCATGACCGCTTACCACACTTTAAACTGCTAATAATTAATGCTGTTCACACTTCCTCCTCCATCCAGGAGAGGAAACATCTGTTGGTCTTAATTATACCCTGCTATGTGACAAGCGACAACCTGTCTGAATGAAGAGAAAGGAGAATTTAGGCTAGAGAACAGGAAAGCTTAACTTAGCTAATTTCTGTCTCTGACTTCAAAGCCTCATATAGCTAAAGCTGGGTTTGCACTTCATATGCAGCCAAGGGTGAGATTGAACTTCACTTTAAAAAACTTTATTTAAAAAAGTACCATTTATATGCATGTATGGGAAGAGAGAGAGAGAGAGAAAGAGAGAGAGATAGAGGATGTGTGTGTATGTACCACATGTTTGCAAGTGCTGCCAGAGGCCAGAAAACTGAATCAGATCCCCAGGAGCTAGAGCTCCAGGCAGTATGGGGCACTGGCAGCTGGGAACCAAACTCAAGTCCTCTGGGGCAGAATAGGAAGTACCCCTAAATCATTGAGCCATCCTTCCAGCCCTTACCTTGAACTTGAGACACTTCCATGTTCATATCATAAGTCAACACTTACTTTGCAGACATGTGACCTCTTGCCTTTTATGCAGTGCTGGGGATCAATCCCAGGGCTTTGCACAAACTAGGCTCGCACTCCACCCACTGAGTTACAACCCAAGCCTCTACTTCTGTTTGCCTTTCCCTCAATGCTACAGACCAAATCCATGGCTTTGGGTATCCCAGACAAGCTCTCTGGGATTGAGTTATACCACCACCTTTGAAGATTCAGTTTTGGCCATGTCAAGTTTAAGTTCACTAGGGATTTTGGGAAATCAGCTTTGTAAGGCCTTGAACTTGGGTATCACAGGCATTTGGGGAATTGTTGGGTGCGAGATAATCTGAGAAGGATTTTTAACATGACAAACACATCCGAGACAGAGTCCTGAGAATGGCAGTGTTCAGAGAGTTGGTGGGGGAGGGGGAGTGTGTGGTGAGAAAGAGCACCCATGGAGGGAGAAGGACACATGGCCTGAAAAACCAAACCCACTTCCATCCATGAGATGACACAGCCTGTACTAGAGTTCTTCTGAAAAACAGAACACATAGCAGACACGCAGTTCATCTAAACATTTCTGCTTAGTGTGTGTGTGTGTGTGTAGTGTGTGAGCGTGTGTGTATGTGTGAGAACGAATGTGTATGTGTGTAAGCATATGTGAGTGTGTGTGCGAATGTGTGTGGTGTATGTGAGCATGTGTGAGCATGTGCATGTGAGTGTGTGTGAGTGTGTGTGTGTGTGTGGTGCTCCTGCCATGGCTGCTGTTGTGGATGTCAGAGAACAACTTGTAGAAATCAGTTCTTTCCTTCCACCATCGGGAACACAGAATGATGAGCCGGTGGCCTGGAGGTGACTGGTGCCTGATCTGCTTGAGAAACACTAGGGGGACCGAGAGGGATGTTAAAGGGGAGAGTAGGAAGTCACAGAGATGATGGGGCAGGTGACCTGGGGCCTGGGAAAGAGTGTTAGCTTTCATGTCTGATAACAGGAAACCCTCTAAGTACAGGACTTCCAAGAACTGACTTCCTCTTTACCGACCAACTCTTTTTTTTTTTTTTTTTAAAGGAAGGTGGTGGTATTAAGACAGGCCCTTATGTTGCCCAGGCTAGATTTGAACTTGTTACATAGTTAGCAATGATCTGGGATTCTGTGTCTTCCTGCCTCCCCTGAGATTGCAGGCAGATGCCACTATGCCTGGTTTTGTTTATTTTACTTTTAAATTAAATTTGTTTGGTGGTGGCAGCACATGCCTTCATCCCACCGCTTGAGAGGCAGAGGCAGGCAGGTCTCTGAGTTTGAGGCCAGTCTGGTCTACAGAGTAAGTTCTAGGACAGCCAGGGCTACAAGAGAAACTCTAAAATTACCTCTCCTAAAAAATTAAATCAAATGTATATGTGTGTGCATATCTGCGTTAACACATGCATTCAGATCCCTGAAGAATCCAGAAGAGGGTGGCAGAGCACTGGATCTGGAGTTATTAGCTGCCTGGTGTGGGTGTTGGAAACTGAACACTGGGAGCAGCAAGTGCTCCTCACCACGGAGCCCTCTCTCTAATCCTTTCAGTGATTTTGTTTGTTTCTGTTCTTCCCCCCCCCCCCCCCCCGAGACAGGGTTTCTCTGTATAGCCCTGGCACTCACTCTATAGACCAGACTGGCCTCAAACTCAGAAATCCACCTGCCTCTGCCTCCCGAGTGCTGAGATTAAAGGCGTGTGCCACTACTACCCGGCTTGATTTTGTTTGTTTTTGTTCTTAAATTTACTTTTATTTGTTTTATGTGTATATGTACGTGGGCACTCTTGCCAAGGAGCAGGTGGCAGATGAAGAGGTGAGAAGACCATTTCCCAGTTGGAGTTTCTTTCTCCAGAACGTGGGTCCTGGATTAAACTCAGGTTGTCAGGCTTGGCAGCAAGCACCATTACCCACTGAGCCATCTTATCAGCCCCCTTAGCACATGTGTGTGTGTGTGTTTTGAGATAGAGTCTCATGAAGCTCAGACTGGCCTTGAACTCCTAATCCTTCTGCTTGTCTTCACCTCATTACTTTAACTATGCTATGGTTACAGGTGTGGGTTTTGTTTGTGCATTCCTTTTTTAAAAAGAGAAGAGTTAAAATGACCCAAACAAATGATTGACTTGCTTTCAGAAGCACCCCCCCCCCCATATATAAGTGTGTGTGTATGTCTTTGTGTGTGTGTGTCTGTGTATGTGTTTCAGGAACAGCAAATGGAGAACGGTGGTTAATTTTAGACATCCAAATGTTTAAAATTCTTTCCATCTATTTATTTGTTGTGTGAGAGCCGTGAACTGGTGAGAGGGGTGCGTGTGTGCCACGGCATGCTCGTGGAGGTCAGAGGTCATATTCCTGGAGTCAGTACTCTCCTCGGTCATGGGGATTGGATTTAGGTTGTTGAGCGTGGCAGCAGACACCTTTATCTGAGCTGTCCAGCTTAGACTTTCAAATTTGAGGCAGGGATTACGCATCTACCTAGAAATCAAGTGTATTATGGATCTGAGTGTGAAGCTCAGGACAGAAGTTGGGTAAAGGATTGAAGATGGTAGAGTATCCGTGGCATTTAAATCCACAAACCAAGAGCACGGAGAGAAGGCGGCTCAGCAGTTTGGAGCATGCGCTGCTCTTGCAGAGGAACAGTACTTGTTTCCCAGCACCTATGTTGAACAGCTCAGAACCACTTGGAACTCCAGCTCCAGGTTATATGGCGCCCTCTTCTGGCCTCTTTAGACATTACACTCACATGCACACACACACACACACACACACACACACACACACACTCGTGCAAACACATATACAAATAATTAAAATCACCCAATGCTTTATGACTCTTGCTTTAATGACTTTCTTTCCATGAAATATGACAGTATTTTAATTCACATCTAGAAAACATCTGAGCATATTAAATGTGAATTTTTTTTGAGACAAGACCAGACTGGCCTTGAATCTAGAGATCCACCTGCCTCTGTCTTCCAAGTGCTGAGATTGAAAGCATGTGCCACCACTTCCTGGGTTAAGGATGAAATCTTTTTTTTTTTTCTTTGATATTTACATTATTTACATTTCAAATGTTTTCCCCTTTCCAGGTCTCTCTCCCTTTCAGAAACCCCCTATCCCATCCCTCCTCCCCCTGCCTCTATAAGGGTGCTCCCCCACCCAACCACCCACTTCCATCCTCACTCCCTAGAATTCCCCCACACAGGGGCAATCCTCCCCTTGATAGCCCACAAGGCCCTCCTCTGCCACATATGTGGCCAGCACCATGGGTCCCTCCATGTGCATTCTTTGGTTGGTGATCCAGTTTCTAGGAGCATCAGGGGGCCTGACCAGTCGACACTGTTGCTTCCTCCATGGGGCTGCAAACCCCCTCAGCTCCTTCAGGCCCTTCTCCAACTCCTTCATCTGGGACCCCACGCTCAGTCCAGTGGTTGGCTGGGAGCATAAGGATGAAATCTTAATACTTAGTGTCTGACTGACTCTAGCTTTTAGAAGAGGATTGGGTGAAGTGATATTTTTGTAAAGTCACCTTCCTCTGAGGTTGTTATATTAGGCTAATTAAGGTAAAATTAGATCTTTGACTGTGTCAATTTAGCCTAAGGAATGTATGATTGTTTTTCAAAGTATTATTGTATGCTCAGTTCAGACAGAATCCGTGTGTGCTCTACTGGGCACTCACTCTCGCCTTGGGGTTATTATATTTTTCTGTTTCTACTCTTCCCTCAGGGAGAAGTAGACCTGTTGCTCATCCCCCCACCCCATCCCACCCCACCTCGGTCTCTTAGTTCAGCTCTCATCTTATCAATTACCCCTCTACCCTGACTAACCAGATTCTAGTAGCATGTTTCATCTTGCACTGTTCTGAGTTTCCTCTCAGTTTTCTATTATGGACATTGGCTCGCATGAGTTCTAGGCCAGTCTGGTCTCCATTGTAAGTTACAGGCCAACCATGGCTACATAGTGAAATCCTGTTTCAAATAAAAAAAGTGTCCACAGACATGCAATCTCTCAGCTGAAGTTTTTTCTTCCTGGTGACTCTGGTCAGTGTAAACTGAATGGCAGCAGATTTTGTTTGTTTGTTTTTGCTTTCCCACTTTGTTTTTTGTTTTGTTTTGTTTTTGGCTTTTCAAGACAGGGTTTCTCTGTGTAGCCCTGGCTGTCCTGTAATTCACTCTGTAGATCAGGCTGGCCTCGAACTCAGAAATCTGCCTGCCTCTGCCTCCGGAGTGCTGGGATTGAAGGCGTGTGCCACCACTGCCCGGCTGGCTCTCCCACTTTGTTTTGTTTGTTGTGCTGCAGACCTACGCCAGATCCTTAAGCATTATAATCCACCTTCCAGGCAATTTCCTGTGTCGCTCAGGGTGGCTGGCTGGGAACACACTAGTCTGAGGTCGCAGAACCTGATCTTAAACTCTGATCTTCCTGCTGCCACCTTCCGATCAAGCTAAGCAGTTAAGAACACACAGTTAACAACGGTCTGCAACTCCAGTTCCAGGGAACCCAAAGCCCTATTCTGAGTACCAGGCACTCACATAGTGCAGACATACATGCAGGCAAAACATCCACACAAAATTAAATTATTTTTTGTCATTTTGCCTCTCCCCCCACCCCCTCCCCCAGAGCTGAGGACCGAACCCACGGCCTTGCGCTTGCTAGGCAAGCGCTGTACCTCTGAGCTAAATCCCCAACCCCTAAATTATTTTTAAAAGCACACATAAGGCCCTGGATTTGATTTTTAGACTCACAAAAAAGGTTTTGTTTCATTTTTGTTTGTTTGTTTGCCTCTTTAGTGTGTGTATACAAGTCCACTACTGCTCTTGCAGAGGACCAGTACTTGTTTCCTAGCACCTATGTTTGGCAGCTCAGAACTGCTCGGAACTCCAGCTCCAGGTTATATAGCGCCCTCTTCTGGCTTCTTTAGACATTATACTCACATGCAGGTGAGTGTAACATGAGATACACACACACACACACAAATACAGTGATACTGCTTTTGTTTCTATTGTTTTACTAGTGATTCTTTACAGTCATATATAGTAAACACACACACATATTCATTATAATCAGAGTATAAAACAGAACACACTCAAAAGAGTGGAAGTGGGTTTCTGCAAACATGTAGCTCAAGAGTCTATTTTAAAAATTCTAATATGTTAGAGGCTAGAGAGCTTGCTCAGTGGCTAAGAGCACAGGCTGCTTGCTCTTCCCTATGACCCAGGTTCAATTCTAAGCACTCACTTGGTAGCTCACAACTAGCTGTAACTCTGGTCTCAGAGGACTCTAACGCCCTCTCCTGCCTTCTGTGGGCACTGAATGCACATGGTGTACACATATGCAGGATGATTACCAATACACATAAATAAAAATACAGGAGGGGAGAAAAGGTAGACAGTTTTGGACTCCTAACCCTTTTGGCCCCCCTCTCAGATGCTACAGTCATAGGCTGTACTACCTACCCATCTTGGTTTTTTTGGGGGGGGGAGGAGTTGTTTTGTTTTGAGACAGGGGCTTGCTGTGTAGCTCAGGCTAGCCTCAAACTCACATTCTGTCTCTGACTCTGAGGTGCTAGATTACATGCTTTCACCAATATATCTGTTTTGTGTAGGAGGTTGGCAGGGGGAAGGTGTTGATTGGTTGTGGGTTTGTTTGTTTATTTTGGTTTTCATGGGGTTTCTCTGTGTAGTCCTGGCTGTCCTGGAACTTACTCTGTAGAACAGGCTGGCCCTGGAACTCAGAAAGCCGACTGCCTCTGACTCCCAAGTGCTGACTTTAAGGGCATGTGTCACCTCCACCCAGTTCTGGTTTGTTTTTCTGTATAAAGTTTTATTCACTTGAGATATTCTTGGCTTGAATTTTGGTAAGACATTTTTCTCAAGCTATTATTATTACTTTTAAAAACTCTGTTTAGTGTTCATTGTTTTAAATTCCTTTTAGTATTTTGTTATTCAAAGCTGGAGAATTCCAATATTTATCCACAGACACAACTTTTACTCTAGTTGATATTGCGTGCCTTTGTCTTTAAAATATTTACCATTTTAATTCCTGATAGTTCATTTGATACATTATATGGAACCTAACATTTTTTTTCCCTCGAAGTTTTCATTCACTTCCTAAAGCAGTGCTCCCGCAGGAGCTAACCCTCCTTACTACTGCCATATTTGGAAAAGTTACTTCATACCGGCCTGATCAAGTTTCTCTACATTTGCTCTGTCTCATGCTTTTCAGTTGATCTCAGCTTCTATTTTTAACTGCAGTTGAGCGGAGGTCACAAGGAACGTCTCGCCCCCTGCTGGCGCCCGTGGTCATGGGAAGACCGGACAAAAGCCACCACGCGGCTCTCACATCCTGGTCTCTGTGTTCTTTGAAACCCAGAGCCTCAGGCTTGCTAGGCAAGGGCTCCAACCCTGATCAATGCTTTAGCAGGCGTCCTTTTGCTCAAGTTTAGAGCTTTCCTGGTGCCAAGTCTCCAGCGCAGGGTGGCTTTGTCTTGCTGCAGGGTGGGCCCTGCTAAATCGAGGGTACTGGGCATTGAACGCTGCGTGGTCTCTGTGCGAAGCTAGACTCTGGGCGCTCCCCTTTTCCCCACCACCCAGGTCCCCATTATCTCTTTGCCCAGACGTTCCTGCATCCTTTCCTGCCGAGGAATTATAATTGAAACACACTCGGTTCAGTCGTGAGACACAGTGCTTCAAATATTCAACCGGTGCGCCGATGTTCCTACGAGTCGTATAAAGGACTAGCCTTGGGAGCCTAGAATACGGCTTGGCGGTCAAAGTCACGATGAGATGCAGAGGGTCTCAGGGGTCGGAGGGAAGGCATAATGAATATTGGAGAGCACAATACTGGAGGTGCTAAGGCTAGGCAATCCGCTGGGCTATACACCAATCCTCAGAGGTCTGGGCCGCCCCGTGGTGCGAGTGCGCAGCCGCAGTCACAGCCAAAGCCCCGTAGCGAGACCGAGAGTTCCCAGCAGAGGGCGCTCACGGCCAGGACATTCCTTAGGCTCACCCCGGGTGACCCAGGGACTGAACCTGTGGCCTAGGTTTCGCTGGGTACTGTTTGTGCCCTGACAACCAACATCTGGGAAACCCAGTCATAATCAATCCAAGACTACAGTTTAGAGGCAGGTAAGCTTGGCAGTGGCTGCAGCGTTTGGTGAAAACAAAACTAGCGGTCAAGGCCAGCCTCTGCTACATAGAGAATTTGAGGCTATTCTGAGTTACAGTGGCTCCTGTTTCAGAACATACTCCTCAAAGTTCCATTGTCTCTCTGGCTCAGAAGCTCTAGAGCCCCAGGACCTAGGGTACTGTTTGATGTACTAAAGGATTCACTAATCACCTTTCCTAACCCTGTCCAGGTAAACCACCTCTGTGGTAAACATATGTAACTAGTCTTTGAAGGCAGTATTTCTTTTCAATGAATTCCTATTTATTTATTTATTTAATGTATTTATCACCGTCTGTAAACAGGCTTTGAAAGCAGCATGCATTGTACAATATTATATTTATTCAAGCCTACCAGAGGTCTTTATCCTGGGGGTTAACTCAAGTAGAATGTTTAGGATCCAGGGTTGCTCATGAAACTGGGGGAGCTGTTTAACTTCTTAGGCAGATGTGCAGTAGTTTTGGAAAGAAGTCCAGTAGTTTTTCTGATTACCAAAGATTTCTTAAGTTTAGTTTGTGGGTCTAGGGCTCGGAACAAATGGCTCAGTGATTAAGAGAACTTACTGTTTTTCCAGAGGACCTGAGTTTCATCCCTAGCAACCACTTCACAACTGGCTGTAAGTCCAACTCCATAGGAGTCAACGCTCTCTTCTAGCCTTAGTGTAAACACACATAAGTTAAAAATAAAAATAAATCTTAAAAGAAAGAAATGCAGGCTGGACGTAGCCCTTCCTTTAATCCCAGCACTTTGGAGTCAGAAGCCAGCAGACGGATCCCTGTGAGTTCCAGACCAGCCAGGGCTGCATAGTAAGACTCTGAAGAAGAAAAAAAGTCTCAAATCAATGCTGGGCTAGGAACATATGACCATAATACATAACCCAAGTGTAGTCGCTCATGTCTATAGTGGAGAGATAGATACAGGATGATCCAAAATTCAAGGTCTTCTTTGGTTACACAGCTACTTTGAGACCTTGCTTCTAAACAAATAAGTAGTAAATGCAAGGAAATAAAAACCAATGTTATAAATTCAGAACTCTGAAGAAAAGGAACCCCTGACCCAGACCTGGAATGTTGCCTGGCCACTCCAGGTGGAGTCATGCAAAGTCACTAAAGCCTGACTTCCTTACAGAAGGCCCCCATCTCCACCAGGAAAACTCCAGAGGCACAGTTTCCTTTTAAAGCCATGTTAGACCCAAGTAGATGTACTTCTGCATTTTTAGCATTTAAATAGAAATGGCTCTCTGGTGGGTTTTCCCCCTGTGTTAGTCATGCGAATGCTCCATGCCTCACTTACCACTAAGTTCTTTTGCACAGGTCCTGCTCACAGCCCTTCCTCACCTTGCATGGGAGTCCCTGGGGGAAACTTGGGTGCTGACTTCAAAGGGCTGGGATTTTCCTCAGAAGTACCTGGGGGATTAAAATGTGTCATTTTTAAGGTACAGAAAAAGAAAGAGAGAACACAAGTTGTTCTAATCATGAAGAGAAAGATACTGAATTCCTTTTACAAGTTTACCACAATAACTTTGTTTCTTTTTTTACTTTAGATTTTGTTGATTTTATTTTATGAGTGTTTTTCCTTCGTGTATGTAAGTGCACCCCCTGTGTGCATGGTGCCAGTAGAGGCTGGACGAGAGTGTTGGATCCTCTGGAACTGGAGTTTCAGATGAGTGTGAGGAGCCATGTAGTTTCTGGGAATGGAACCCCTGAGAGATCAGCAAATGCTCTGAACCGCTGAGCCATCTCTCCAGCCCCAGCAGCTTTGTTTCAAATGTAGGTTTTCTTATGAATGAATACTTTGCATTGCTAAATTATAGCGGGACACAACTCTGGGTTTGGAACAGGTATGTTTTACAGTCTCTACCGTTTTGTTTTTTTTTTTTCCAAGACAGGGTTTCTCTGTGTATCCCTGGCTGTCCTGGAACTCACTCTGTAGACCAGGCTGGCCTCAAACTAAAAGACCTACCTGCCTGCCTCTGCGTCACTACTACCCAATCCAGTCTCTACCTCTTTATAATATGCTGCAAGCATTTGTGTGTGCGTTCGTGTGTGCATGGATTGTAAGAGCCTGAGGTTAAGGTCTCTCTACATTTTCTTATTTATTTAAAGACAAGGTCTCTTACTGAACCTGGAGCTTGCAGTTTTGGCTAGACTGGCTGGCCAGGGAGTCCCCTGGACTCTCTGTGCTCCCCTAGCCCTGGGGACCTGGGCTCAGATCCTTATGCTTACATGGCAAGCACTTTGCCCACTGAGCTGTCACTGAAGTCCCCATTTTTTTTTTCCTGTCTTTATAATCAGTGGTTTGGTTTTCATTTGATAACTTGTTTTTGAAACAAAATCTCACTGAATACCCTGGCTGGAACTCTCTATGTAGACAGGCTGGCTTCAAACTTACAGAGATCCACCTGCCTCTGCATCCCTAGTGCTGGAACTGAAGGCTGTGGTACTGTCTCTAGCTATTTATTTATTTTAAGACTGGGTCTCATCCCCAGATGGCCTCAAACTCTGAATAGACAAGTGACATGGAGTGTCTTCTGATCCCCCTGCCTCCACTTCCTCAGTGTGGGGCTGTAGGAGTGAGCCATCAAATTCAGCTTATGTGGTGCTGGCTCTTTTTTGTTGTTGTTGTTTTTGTTTTTTGTCTTTTTTTTTTTCGAGACAGGGTTTCTCTGTGTAGCCCTGGCTGTCCTGGAACTCACTCTGTAGACCAGGCTGCCCTCGAACTTAGAAATCCGCCTGTCTCTGCCTCCCAAGTGCTGGGACTAAAGGCGTGCGCCACCACTGCCCGGCGTGATGGATTTTCTACAGAAGTCACATTTGTTGTATTCATCCATTTAGTGCTATTTAAGGAACATCAACTACATGACAGTAATAGCTTCAAGAATATAGAAATGGGTAAGACAGAGTCTTAGTTACTGTGGGGACTGCTGGCAATGGAGATTGAATGCACTTTGTGTTTGAAGTGGTTGAGAAGGCCATGTTGATAATGTGACACTGGAATAAAGACAGAAAGTGTAATAGTAACACTTTTTAAATCCCAGAAAGTACCTTCTAGACAAGGAAATATACATGCAAAGGCCCTGTGGTAGGAATGTGCTTGAACAGATGGAGGAGATCAGTGTGACAGGAGTCAAGTGGGCCAGAACAAGAGGGAAACAAGGGATATGCCCAGAGAGAGATGAGGCCTTTGGTAAGCTTTTACTCGGAGATGAAGAAGCCAGGAAAGGATTTGCAGCTGCTGATGTCATGGTGTCAGGTGCATGCTGTCATCTCAGCTCCTGGGAGATGGAGGCAAGTTCAGATGAGAAGTTCAAGGCTAGCCTCCTTCTGTTATATAGCAATTTTGTAGCTAGCCTGGGCTACATGAGATCCTGTTTTAATATATTTTAACTTTACTATTAAAAGAGTCCATTTAGGTAAGGGGGGAGCCTTTAGAGATGGCTCAGGAGATAAGAGCACATAATGTTCTTGTTGAGGACCCAAGTTTGGTTTCTAGCAACCATGTTGGGTGGCTTTAACTCATTTGTGACTCTAGCACCAGGGATCCAATGCTCCCCTCTGGCCTCTACAGGCATCTGTACACAACACACACACACACACACACACACACACACACACACACATACACGCGTGTGCGCGCGCTTGCAATTATAAATAAAATTTACCAGGGTGGTGATGGCTCATCCTTTTAATATCAGCACTTGGGAGGCAGAGGCAGGGGGATCTTTGAGTTCAAAGCCAGCCTAGTGTACTGAGTGAATTCTGGGACAGCCAAGGCTACACAGAGAAACCCTGTCTTGAAAAAAACCAAAATAATTAAATAAAAATAAAATTTAAAAATCTTGAAGGAGAAGAAGGAGAATGAGAATGAGGGGGAGGGGGAAGAGGAAGAGGAGGAGGGGGAAGAAGAGGAGGAAGAGGAGGAAGAAGAAGGAGAGGAAGGGGAGGAGGAGGAGGAGGAAGAGGAAGAGGAGGAGGAAGAAGAAGAAGAAGAAGAAGAAGAAGAAGAAGAAGAAGAAGAAGAAGAA
>JADRCH010000134.1:1427820-1493313 GCA_019843965.1 Rhynchomys soricoides
AAGAAGAAGAAGAAGAAGAAGAAGAAGAAGAAGAAGAAGAAGAAGAATCAGAGTTAGTTCCAGAACAGCAAGAATTCATAGAGAAATCCTGCCTCAAACAAATAAAACAAAACAAAAACCAGAAGCAGTTTGGTTATTGTGGGATCACTGTTGAGTTTATTTGTTTAGAGTTGTGATTTTAGTTAATTTTTTGGTGGAGACAGATGGGGAGTTATGTAACTTAGTTTCAGACATTGAAGATGGCTGTTGACTCAGTCAAGTGGGTGTTCGGATGAGTTTAAAGGAAGGTCTGTTGTGACTTGGATCAGAAATGTCCGCCATACACTCATGATCTGAACCCTTGGACTCTAGCTGAGGAGATTCTGAAGGCCATGGAGTGGTTAGGAGGTGCAAGCTGCTTAGCAGATGTCTTCACTGAGGTGGGTGCCTTGTGCTTCTTGTTTGCTGTGATATGAACAGGCCACCACCTTGAGCCCCCACTACAGGCATTCTCCCTGAAACTGTGAGCCAAAATTAGTCATGCCCATTGGTGGTTCGGTCACGGGGACACAAATGCCATGAATATGCAAACATCAGAGATATCCATAAAGATGGCTACTTTAAAGCCTGCAATGTCTGCGGTCTGCCCTGGTCTCCTTGCCACACCCTTTCGTCCAGCCTCCCACTTGACTGTTCCATCACCTGTTCAAAAGACAATGTTGGTTTAATTTGTTTTTAAATTATTTTTAATATGGGTTTTTTAAAACATTTTAACCTCTCTTTTAGACACCACCTACCAGAGATAATAGGAAAGAAAGGTTAAGATATGGGGGAAGTGGGCCTGTTTAGAAATTATTCTTTGGCTCAAACCCAATTTGTCAGGAAATTAGTAGTTTAGTTCACAGGAATCAGCAGTGGCAGCTCGATCCATTTGTAAACATTTTATGAATATTCTAGTAGTCTAGTTTAGTAGTGTCGGGATACCAAACACAAATCAGCAGTGGTGTCACGACCCAGCAGAAACAGCCAGGCCTCTGCCAAGTCTGCATAAATTAGCAGGAATGACGAGGACCATCAGTGATGCCAGGAGTTCTCAGCTGTGTATCCTACACACCTGGCTTTTTGTAGAGTGTTGGGGATCAGAACTCATGTCTCTGCACTTCTGTGGTGAGCACCTACCCACTGAGCCATTCACCAGCCATCATCGGACATTTTTGGCTAGACCACCCCTGACCATCCTATTGAATACAATGCTTTTCACCTACCTTCTTAGCTGGATCTTTCTCTTTGTGATATAATTTTATCACACATATGTGATGCATGTACATGAGTTCTTCAGGAGCAGGAATCTTAGTTTGTCTTTTCCATTTACTTTTATTCCTTGCCTACCTCAGAGCAGCACCTGGAACGTGGCAGACAGTTGATAAATGTTGAGTGGCTGTAGGACACGATACAGTGAGTTCAAAGGCCTCTGAGGCAGACTGTGATGCTTCATCCATTCATTTATTCACTTAGCTGTCACCAAGTAGGTTTTCTGCATCTACTGTATAAAAGATCCTGGCACATCAGTGCTGTGTACAGATGGAGTCCTCCTGTGTTAAGGGGTGAAGTCTATGAAAGAGGTGAGACCAGGGTGTTGGGGAAACAGCCTGCTGTCTCAGAGGCTGGCAGGGTGAAGGAAATTGGCACAGAGCAGATGTCTTTCATCTGCTCCAGTGCCTCCTCTATAGCTGTGTAGGCTGAGACCTGTCAGTCTTCCCTTCTTTTTTCATCCATTGTTAATGGTCTGAGGCCAGTCATGTTCTAGAGCAAGTTAGCGTCCTTTGGAAGGGGCACTGAGAAGACCTACCAAGAGACCTAGAGATATATTAGGTTAACTAGTGTTTTTTCCATTTGTCTATTTATGTAGAGGTCAGAGGACCACTTTCAGGAGTCAGTTTTTGCCTTCCACCTTGCTGAGGCAAGATTTTTCTTTTCTCTATAGCTTTGCTGAATCTTCTAGGTCAGAGGTTTTCCACCTGTGAGTCTTGGTCCCTTTGAAGATTGAACGACCATTGGAAAACATAGATATCTACATTATGATTCATAATGTAAAATATGAATCATTAGGATTCATGACAGCAGCAAAATTAGTTATGAAGTAGCAACGATAATAATTTTATGGTTTGGGGTCACCAAAACATGAGGAACTGTGTTAAAGAGCTGAACCTTTAGGAAGGTCAAGAACCACTGCTCTAGGCTACCAGGCCTGCAAGCTTTTGGGCAATTCTCCTGTCTCCACCTTCCATCTTATTATAGGAGTGTTGGGGTTAGAGATGTGAGCCACTTCACCTGGAATTTTTTTTTTTTTGACAGTTATTTTATTTTATTGTGTTGTGGATGAGCACGTACCCTAGAGCATGTGTGGAGATTAGATAGTGGACAGCTTACGTGAGAGAACTGCTCTCTCCTTCCATCTTATGGGTTCTGGAAATGAACTCAGGTCATCAGGCTCGGTGGCAAGTGCCTTTACCAACTGAGCCATCTTCTACTCTGCTTTCCTCCCAGGTTCTGGGAATCAAACTTGGATTGTCAGGCTGCATGACTAGCCTGAGCCACCCAGGTCTCTTTATCTTTCTCTGTATCTTTCTAGTATTGGGGATTGAAGACAGACCTCAGACACGGTAGACAAAAGTGCTCTATCACTAAACTACATGTCCAGCCAACCAGTGGGCTTTTCAACATGAAAGTTTCAAAAGGCCAGAATGCATGATGCTGTTTCTTCAGAAATGTAGGGTGGTGCACACCTGTAATCCCAACTCTCAGGAGCAGAGGTGAGGAGATCTCTGAATTTAAGGTCAGCCCAATCTACATAGCGAGTCCCAGGACAGCCAGGGTTACATAGTGGGACCCTGTCTACATGGTGGACTTCATTGCTATGGTAGTGGTATTAGAGGTGGGGCCTTTGAGAGGTAATTAGGGTTAGATAAACTCACAACCCTGGGACCCCTGGGACCGCACAAGGGAGGGTGTGTGTGCGCACGCCAGGGTTTCTCTGCAGAACCCTGGCTGTGCTGGGATTAAAAGCATGTGCCACCACCGCTCAGCCATCAGTAGGTTTTTAGTTGGAGACTGAGCTAGAATGTTTGCTCTTTCTCACCGTGTCACCTGACGCTTTCTGCTGTGTTGGTTCAGCAAGATGGCCCTCATCAGATGCCAAGCAGATATTGGCTCCATGCTCAGGGACTTCCTGATCTCTAAAACTGTGAGCCAAATGATTCTCTAATCTTCTATAAATTATCTGATCCCAAATATTGCATTATAGGAACAGAAAATGGACTAAGACAGCAAATGAGTTACGACAGAGACCCAAGAAGAGAAGGAGCTTGCCTGAATGGCCTGCATATACTTCACCGGCCCCCAGGCCTGAGAGGGTGGGGCTGAGTGTAGGTAGGTGGAGTCACCTTGGTGCTTTGGCTTGCAGGTTGGCTCTAGAAGCTGGCCCAGTCTCCTGTGACCTTGGGCCCCACCCCTCACTTCACAACTCCGGCTACTCCAGAGTCTGTGTTTGGAGACAGGGTCTTTAATAAATCTACAGGCTAAGCATGAACCACTGTGTAGCCCAGCTCAGCATGAAACACCCCATCTGCCTGCCTCAGCTTTCTCAGTGCTCAAATTACAGGTGTATACAAACTGAGTCTTCCTGAGAAGCCCAAGCTGGCCTCAAATCTGATATGTAGCTCAGGCTGGCCCTGAGCCTTCTGAGTCTGTCAAGTGCTAGGATTATAAACACCATGCCTGGTCATGGCCCTGGGTTTGATTCCCAGTACAGTAAAACAAACAAACAACAACGAGAAAACACTACAGTTATTTTATTTAATAATTTATTTTAATAATTTATCAGCTTACTTAGTGTGGTGACATGTACTTTTAATCCCAGTACTCAAGAGGAAGAGGCCAGTAGATCTCTATGAGTTTGAGGCCAGCCTGGTCTAAATATCAAGTTCCAGGCCAGTCAACACTACAGAGTGAGACCTTGTCTCAAAACAAACAAATGTATCAGGTAACAATCTAATTTTGAGGGTTTTTTTTGTTTGGGAAAAAATTAATTTTTACTTCAAGTCCTTTACTCATCTAAGACTGAGGTAGCTAGCCAAGGCTAATGTGGGCTAGTCAAGGCTAACTTTACAGATAGAGATTTTCTCTAGTCCAATATACTTGAGAAGAATTGGGAACACAGAAAAATGGCTGGCTTGAAACTCACTATGTAGTCTAGTCTGGCCTTGAACTCACAAAGATCCACATTCATCTGCCTCCTGAGTTCTGGCGTTAAAGGCATGTGCCACCATGCCCAGCTCCACCTTATTTTTTGAGGCGGGGTCTCTTTCTGAACCAGGAGTATGCAGATTTGTTCAGTCTAGCTAGCTTGCTCCAGAGTGATGAGACTGCAGGCCAGCCGCACCAGCTTGACTCTTATGTAAGCGTTGGTTGGGGATCTGAACTCTTGGTCCTCACTGAGCCATATCTTCAGACTCTTCCAGTATAAGTTTTTAAAAATAAAACGCGAAGCTGGGTGGGGTGGTGTAGCCTGTAATCCTAGGAAATGACTTTTTGTGAGTTCAAGGTCAGTTCAACCTGGCCTACATAGTGAGAATTTGTATCAAACAAACAATAAGTAAATAAAATCACTTTGATTCTCAGGCACCTTTGACTGTGGCTCTGGGTGCTGCTCCAAGAAAAACTCCAACCCAGCCAAGTCTTTCATTTTCAATTTTCATTCAACCCAAGGGAGTCATGACGACCGGCTGGAAATCCTTCCTCGTTCCATAGTTAACTCCGCTCTGTCCCCTCTTCTCAGGTCATCCAGTCCCGAGACAGTCTGAGCAGATAACCTCACCTCCTACACTTCAGGAGGAACTCGAGGCCAGGAGACTGGAGCCCCCCTTTGTCCTGCTGCCTGCTGCTGCTGCTCTTCCCTCTAAAAAGGGTGCTCAGCATCCAATGTTCTCACCTTTCAGGATTCTCTGCCCTTTTGATCCCTTCCCAGTCTCCAGGCTGTCCTGCAGGTGTTGATCCAGGTCATTTTCCAGAACTTTGGCGGTTACCTGGCACCACACGCTCTCCCGGCCACCATTCCGTCTCTGCTCCCATTCACAGCTCGGTT
The DNA here is from genome assembly GCA_019843965.1 of Rhynchomys soricoides. Lineage (NCBI taxonomy): Eukaryota > Metazoa > Chordata > Mammalia > Rodentia > Muridae > Rhynchomys > Rhynchomys soricoides. The sequence goes on from JADRCH010000134.1 coordinate 1,432,943, forward strand.
TCCACTTGCTATGTTTCTATATCTTTATTTCTCTTTTAAGTAAATCATGCAGCAGGGCTTGGTGGCTCAGTCTTGTAATCCTAGTATTTGAGAGGTTGAGGCTGGATTATCTCTGAGTTTTAGATTAGCCTAGGTAGACTAAGACACTGTGTCAAAAACTAACAAAGGCATGCCCCTGCAAAGCTAGATTCTGAAGTTCAAGGCTAGCCTGCGCTTCTGAGTGAGTCCCTTGACAATCTGGTATATAAAACAAGCCCCTTTGGGGGTTACCTAAGACCATGGAAAAACCCAGATATTTACATCATGATTTGTAACAGTAGCTAAATTATAGTTATGAAGTAGCAACAAGGAAATAATTTATGGTTGGGGGTCACCATGACATGAGGAATCATGTTAAAGGGTCATAGCAGTCGGAAAGTTGAGAACCACTGCCCTAGGATAGAGTGTGGTAAGTGCCTGTCCCTTAATACTGAGGAGACAGAGGCAGGGGCACTAGAGCTTGAAGTCAGCTAGAAATATCCTGTGGTCTCCCCTTAAATGAAGTTTGTGGACAGAAACTCTTGCTCTTTGTTTTTATTTTTAAAGTTTTATTTTTAATTTTGTGCATATCTGTGCACAAGAGTGGGTCAGATTTCCTGGAGCTGGAGTTCCAGGCACTTGTGAGTCACCTGGTGGTGCATGCTGGGAACTGAATGCAGGTCCTCTGGGAGCATGGCAAGTGCTCTTAACAGCTAGGCCATCTCCTTAGCCCCACACCTCTTCCTCTTTTTATTTTTTATGTGTATGAGTGTTTAGCTTGTATTAAGTATACCACAAGCTGCAGTGCTTGGGAGGGCAGCAAAGGGCCTCGGGCTGGTGTGGTTAGAGAACTGACCCCTAGGTCTCTGAAAAGCAGCCATTGCTCTTGACTGCTGAGTCATCTCTCTAGCCACCCCCACCCCCATCCCACCCCCATCCCACCCCCACCCCATCCCCACCCCACCCCCACCCCCCTCTTTTTTTTTTCTTTTCTTCTTTTCTCAAGACTGGGTTTCTCTGTGTAGCCCTGGCTGTTCTGGAACTCACTCTGTAGACCAGGCTGGTCTCAAACTCAGAGATCCACCTGCCTCTGCCTCCCTGGGGCTGGGTTAAAGGAGTGTGCCAACACTGCCTGGCAATTTTTGTTTTTGTTTTAAACGTAGCTTCAGACATCCAGATCTAGCCTTGAGCTCCCTATGACCTTGAACTTCCACTGGGACTATAAGGTACTACACCACCACCACTCATCCCCCCCATCCCTGTCTTTTTTGTTTTGTTTTGTTTTGTTTTGACTCTGTAGACCAGGCTGGCCTTGAACTCAGAAATCTGCCTGTCTCTGCCTCCCACGACTGCCCGGCTCCCCATCCCAGTCTTAAATATGACAAGAACAGCTAGTGACACATGCTATACATCAAACAGTTTTCGGAATGCAAAAGGAAGAGTCAGGTGTGGTGGCTCAGACATGGAGGCAGGACTTCAAGGCCAGCCTTGGCTACCAGAGACCTAAGTCCAAAACCAAACAAAGAACCCCACCCCTAATAATTAAAATATGGTGTACATCAGGGATCTCAGGGATCGCTGTTTATGTTAACAGCAGCAGAGAGAGCTAGATAGTGAGGGTGAAATCTGAGCATGCGTACCAGCAGATGCCCTTGAGTGGAGAAGGGAAGGGTAAGGTAGTGTGTGGACACCTGGGGAAGAACATTCCAGACAAAAACTTCAAGAGTGAAGCACACTTGGCTGGTTTTCAGACCTGGAGATCTGGGAAAGGAGTTCAGTAAGGCCAGTCTGCCTGGAGCAAGAGGAGAGGAAAGGAAAAGGCAGGTGAACCCAGGGAACGAGGGGGCCGGCTCTGGCTTCAGTCTGGGTTGAAAAGAACTAGAAGATTCTGGGCAGAGGTTTGTTGTTATTATTTGTCTGTTTGGTTTTGTTGATTTTGAGAGGGTTTCTCGTAACCCTACACTGGCCTAGAAATCTACATCACCAAGGCTGAGACTGACCTCCTCATCTTCCTGTCCCCCCCCCCCCCCGCGTGCTATGACAGACACGTTATGTTTACGACCTAAAATAGTTGGAGACCCCCCAAGCACTGCAGAGCAGGAGGAATCCCAGTAGCCTGGGGATAAGAAAGGTCTCTATGTTCCTTTAAGGCTAGGAGGGAAAAAATGCCTTTTTCCCCAAATATTGCTCTTTTTTACCGTTTCTTCTAAATTCACCCCCCCCCCCCCCCCCCGGAATATCTAGCTCTTTACACTTGTTCTCCATGCTTTTACTGACTGTATCTGTTTCTCTTATGCTGTATTCTGAATTTGCCCCACTGTTCTGCCTTCTGCTTTCTAACTCACCTGAGTTCCCAGGCACCTTAGTCTCTTTCCAAAGGGAAAGTAAGCCTTGTGAGGAATGAGTGAGACTTGCCTCAGGTGCTGGGCTGCGTGGGCCTGTTCCTCCTTCCCTTTGCTGGAAATTGGGAGCCACACATTTTAGTTTGTTTTTGTGGTGCTGGCGATTGAACCTCAGCCTTGAAAAGCGGTGTAAGGGTCGTGCCACTGAGCCAGCTCAGAGTTGAAAACATTAAATTAAGGTGCTGGAGAGAAGGCTCAGCAGTTAGGAGTACATTTTGCTCTCGTAGAGGACCCAGGACCATTCCCAGCATAGATATGGTGGCTCTCAACCCTTTGTGACCCCAGTTCCAGATCCTATGTCCTCCTCTGATTGCTGCAGGCACCCGACACACATGGTTCATATCCATACATTCGGGCAGAACACTCTCACACATACAAAACCGAATAAATAAACCAAAAAAATGTTGCCAGTGGTGGGGCATACCTTAATCCCAGCACTCAGGAGGCAGAGGCAGGAGGATTTCTGAGTTTGAGGCCAGCCTGGTCTACAGAGTGAGTTCCAGGACAGCCAGCGCTACACAGAGAAACCCTAACTTAAAAGAAAAACAAAAAAACAAAAAAAACAAAAAACCAAAAAAAAAAAAACCAAAAAAAAAAAAAACCAAACAAAAAAACCCCACAACAACACAAAACCCCAACCAACTAACCAAATATAAAAATGTATTACTTTAATTAATTAATTTGTGTGTGTGTATGTGTGTGTCTTCCCAAGCGTCCCATGCATGTGTACTCTTCAAGGTGTGTATATGAGGGTGAGTCCTAGGAATTAAATTTAGGGTGTCAAGCTTAGTGACATTTCACCAGCCTAAGGTTGGTTTTTTTGTTTTTTTTTTTTAAGATTTTTTTCTATTTATATGAGTACACTGTCACTGTCTTCAGACACACCAGAAGAGGGCATCGGATCCTATTACAGATGGTTGTGAGCCACCATGTGATTGCTGGGAATTGAACTCAAGACCTTTGGAAGAGCAGTCGGTGCTCTTAACCACTGAGCCATCTCTCCCTAAGATTGTTTTTATTTTTATTTATTTGTATGTGCATGTGTCTGCCTGAGTGCCTGTGTGTGCATGATTGTGCACGCCTGTGTGCTCAAGGTGGCTGGAGGAGGCACTTGTTTGGGCTTAATAATTATGTGGCAATTGCCCTTTCCCTGAGCCATCTCTCTAGCCCTAGAATTAAAATTGTATAGATGTGTGTGTGTATTTACATATTATATGTAATATATTTGGTCAGGCATAGTGGCTCATGTCTTTAATCCTTGTACTTGGGAGGTAGAGTCAGAGGATCTCTGTGAGTTCCAGGCCAGCCTGGGCAACAAATGACTTTCTAGCTATCTAGGGCTGTATAGTGAGACCTTATCTTTAATGAAAAAATAAATAGCATTTTATTAGTTTACTGATAATTTCATACATGCATACAATGTCTTTTTTACTGTATTTACTGCCCCACTCTCTCCAAACCCTTTCCAGACCCACCCTCCATTCCACCCAAATTAAATTTTTTTATTTTGATACTTTGTGTGTTTGTATGTGGTATTTGTGTATGTGCATGCTCATATGTACATGTGTGCTTGTGTGTGAAGACCAGAGGTCAATGTCAGATGTCTTCCTCTGTGGCTATAATTAATCAATTAATCTGCATGTGTCTGCCTGTGTGTCATAGCGCAAATACGAATGTCAGGGAATATTCTCCTGCTTTTTGGATTCTCAGGATACAAGTGATCAACCTTGGAGGCAAGCTCCTTGATTTCCTGAGCCATCTTACCTGCCCACCACTTTAAAAAAAATTCGTGGGGCTGGAGAGATGGCTCAGCGGTTAAGAGCACTGACTGCTCTTCCGGAGGTCCTGAGTTCAATTCCCAGCAACCACATGGTGGCTCACAACCATCTGTAATGGAATCCGATGCCCTCTTCTGGTGTGTCTGAAGACAGCTACAGTGTACTCATATAAATAAAATAAATCTTTTTTTTTAAAAAAAATTCGTTTTGGCCAGGTGGTTGTGGCACACACCTTTAATCCCAACACTCAGGAGGCAGAAATCTACAGAGTGAGTTTCAGGACAGCTAGGGCTACAGAGAGAAACTCTGCCTTGAAAAACAAAACAAACAAAAAAAATTAAATTACTTTTTGTGTTGAGTATAAATATAGGTATACTACATCATGTACTTGAGTAGAGATCAGAGGACAACTTTTGTGAGTGCTTCTCATCTTCTACCTTGTGAAATCAGGGTCTTTTATTTTATTTGTATTTATTTATTTACTTATGTTTTGTGTTTTTTGAGACTGGGTTTCTCTGTGTAGCCCTGGCTGTCCTGGAACTTGCTCTGTAGACCAGGCTGGCCTCAAATTCACAGAGATCCCTCTGCTTCTGCCTCATAAATACTGGGGCTAAAGGTATGCTCCACCACCATCTGGGTGTGAGGGACTCTCTTGTTTCTGCTTCACTGTACTCCAGGTTGAGGTGGTCCACACGCTTCTGCCTGATTCACCTGTCTCTGCATCCTTTGTCACTCTAGGAGTGCTGAGATTACAGATACATGCCACCACATCCAGCCTTTTACATGAAGACTTGACCTCAGGTGGTCAGGCTTTCCTGGCAAGCACCCTTACCTGCTGAGCCATCTCCCTAAGCCCCCTACCTTCTTTTGGAGAGAAGGCCTCTTAGCCCTGTTCAGCCAGACTAGCCGGCCACCAAGCCCTAGGGATCCTCTTGTTTCTATCTAACATTTCGTTTATAAACATGCGTTTTGTCCACCCATTTACATGGGTGCTGGGGATCCAAACTCAGATCCTGACACTTGCACGGCACCCCAGGCCAGCTTTTCGTTTTTACTGTTAGAACCAGCCGAAGCGGTTTTCACTGAAGAACCTATGTACTGTGTTCAGCCTAGAGTGTCTCCCCGGTTATTTTTCTACTTCAAGGATTTCTAATGGGTTCTTCCTCATCTTGTTTCATTTCTGCTTATTTTTGCTTAATAATTTCGTTTTGAAATGGAAAGCGTGCATTCATTTCTGAGTGTATGCAACATCACTCAATTTAAAGCTTTTCATAGCCCCTTACGGACTTCCCAAGGAAACTTGGGAAAATTCTGAGCTGATGTGAAGGTCAAATCTTTCTCACTGCTAAGGACCTATCTGTGTTGTCTGATTTTGGCCCAAGTTGTTTGGCGGATCCTCTGGTCTCAACCTGGAGTCATGGCTCCACATCAAAGATATGCCAGATGGTGGATCTAGTTGTGGGAGCAGCAGACAGCTCGACTATTCTGTTGAATCTCACCTCTTTAGTGTTGAGAGAGCCTCAGTCTACAGCCTGGTGGCCATTTATCTCCACTTAAAAATACTTATTTTTTTTTTATTTAATTATTTTTTTACTTGTTTTTAAATAGACATGTGGGTGTGTGTACATATAAGTGTAAGTGTCTGTGGAGAATAGACAAGGATATCAGGTCCATTGAACTGGAGTTACAGGCAATCTGAGCTTCGAGCACTCTAGTCCGGGTGCTGGCAATGGGACGCCAGATCTCTTAATGAGTTGTACATACTCTTAACATGGAGCCATCTACCCAGCCCCTTCCCGATTCTTTATTCATGTGTTATGTATGTGTGGGTGGGTGCCTGAGGAGGCCATAAGGGGTGCTAGATACCTGGAGCTGGAGTTGGAGGCTGTTGTGAGCCTCCTGATGTGGGTGCTGGGTTCTCCTGCTCTGAAAGAGCAGAAAGCACTGTTAACCACACAATGATCTCATCTCTCCAGCCTGCCCACCTATCAGTCTCTCTCTCTTTCTCAAGATGGCTTCGTATAGGGTAGGCTGGCCTCATACTATGCTGTCAGGGCAGGGCTGACTTTAAAATACGGACCCCCAACTCTACCTTCCAAGTGCTCTCACTGGTGATCACACCCCATCCTTAGAGACCTCAAGCTTGAGACTTCATCTCTACCACCCCCCTAGGCTTCTAGCTATTTCTGGTTCCTGGGAATTTGTCAGAATTGGTGATGTCTTTTTGAAAAAGTCATCTTTGTATTTTAAATGTTGTGGCTAGGTATATATGCAAGGATTTTTTTTAAGAGTCCTAAGCTCACTTCCTTGAGGTCAACCCTTCACACCTGGCTTCTTTTCTCCACTCACCGTTGAAACCACCAAAGGCAAGGAAGGTCACTGAAGATCTGATTGCTGCCGAACCAAGGGTCCGGACTGTTCTTTTTCCTAATCTTACTTGACTCGTCCTTGGCTTTTGACTTCCCTACCATTATTATTATTATTATTATTATTATTATTATTATTATTATTATAATTATAATATATTTTTGGTTTTTTGAGACAGGGTTTCTCTGTATAGCCCTGACTGTCCTGGAACTCACTCTGTAGACCAGGCTGGTCTAGAACTCAGAAATCCGCCTGTCTCTGCCTCCCAAGTGCTGGGTTCAAAGGCCTGTGCCACCACTGCCTGGCTCCTGCTATTATTTTTAATTTACTTAATTTATTAATTTTTTGCGTTGTTTGAATAGGGTTTCGTGTTGCCTTGACCTCACTATGTAGCTGAGGATGACTTTCCACCTCTGACACTATGCCCTTCATCTCTCGAGTTTTGAGATTATGGTGTGTTCGACCATGCCTAGTTATTTCAATTTTTATTTGTGTGTATGTATGGTATGTAAGAGCTCTATCACTGAGCTATACCCCATCCCCACCTCTGTTCTTAAAAACATCAGTCTACTTTGTCACTTAGCAGGATCCTGAATCTCGTCCCCTTGTCCTGCTGAAACCCTTGCAGCTCAAAGCTGGTGAAGGGGCTGGATCTGGGGGTTTGCTCTTAAATGCTCTCTGCCCCTTGGTCATGCCCTTGTCAAAAGAGAAAACTGCATGTCTGGACCGTATGTTCCTTTCTCTACACCTTCATCTTATGAGTATTCTCAATCTCAGTTTCGTTTTGTTTTTTGAGACAGACTTTCTTTGTATAGTCCTGGCTGTCCTAAAACTAGCTCTGTAGACTAAGCTGTCCTCAAACCGAGATCCACCTGCCTCTGCCTCCTGAGTCCTTCTGTTCCTCAGCATAAATAAGCATTTATTTTTTAAAAGGCTTTTACATTATTTATTTATCTGTCTGTTTATTTATTTTGCGTCTGCTAAGAGGATCAGCAGGCTTGGCAGCAGCAGGTACCTTTATCTGCTGAGCCATCTTGACAGCATCATTTAATTTTTTTAGCAATCACTTTGAAATGCCACCTTTAGCACATATAAAATTCCTGTATGTATTTGAGTTTCTTCTAGACTCTCTTTTCTGGCTGTTTTTAATTAATGAAATGTGTGTGTGTGTGTGTGTGTGTGTGTGTGTGTTCATGCCCATGCACTGTGGACAGAGTGTGGAGGTCTTAGACAACTTTGTGGAGTCAGTTCTTTCCTTCCACATTTACATGGGTTCCAGAGACTGAACTCAGGTCATCGGGCTGGCATGGCAAGCACTTTACCAGCTGAGCTATCTGGCTGGCCCTGTTTGAGTCAGTGTTTCACATACTCTAGGCTGGCCTTAAACTAGGCTTGGTGCAAGCACTCTAGCAACTGAGCCGTGTCCCTCAACTTCGTACTTTTTTGGGTGTTTTTTTGTTTTAATTTTTTCATATTTATTTATTTTATGTGTATGCGTGTTCACATGCATGTATGTCCGTGCACTTTCTATGTGCCTGGTATTTGTGGAGGTCCGAAGAAGGCATCGGATTCCTGGAGCTGGAGTTTTGGACAGTTGTGAGCTGCTTTGTGGGAGCTGGGAATCAAACCTAGGTGTTCTACAAGAAGAGCACTAATAAAACATTTAAGGACTAACTCGAACAGAACCTCGAGGAGGTTAAAGAAAAACTCCAGGCCAGGCAGCTGTACATACTGGCAGCTGACTGGAGGGGGAAGCTGGAGAGAGAAAAACCTGTTATTTGAGTTAAGCTGCTGTGGAGGTCAGACCCATGTCAGACAAGAGCCACATGGTGGGGAGAGGAGCTTTACAGAAAGAGGAAAGCCTGAGGTGTTGCAGAAACTGACAGAGAGACAAAAGAAGAGGGTACGCTGGCTTAGTAAAGCGTAACTGCGGGTCTGTAAGCTACTGTGCTAAGGAGTGGGGATTCTGGGAAAGAAAAGGTTAGCAGGTGGATTCTGGGAAGGAAAAGAATGTTATCTTCTTGGTGGGCTAATTATTCCTCTCATCTCTGTTGCATGGTTTAAAGTGAGCCTGCCTTTCTGGGGGGTGGCTCGTTGGCCTACCCAAACTGATGGCAGTTCAGGCAAGTCTCCACCCAGAGGTAGATACCATTCTCTTGGTTAGGAAGCCAAAGCTTTTCCTTAACGGACAGCGACTCTTCTCCCTCTTCTATAGAGCCATGTAGTTTGTGTGTCTTGTGTCCCTACATCACCTCAAGCAGCTAGAGAGCAGGCTCTATACCAAGTCATCTTTTGGATGTTCCCACCACCTCTAACTCAGCCCTTAGAAAATAGAAGGTGCTTAATAAATAAATGATTATGAAGTAACTCAATGAATCTAAAATGCAAAGCATTTTCCCAGAGTTCTGTTAATATGGAGGCCAAAGCATGGTTGAACTTTAACGATTCCTAGGAGAACAAGATAAAAGGTAGCTCTGGCTCCTCCCCCCATGGTGGGTGGAGTAAATTAACAAACAATTCAAGATGATGTTTGCTTGTATTAAACTCTTGACCAGAGCACAGCCATTTACAGCCTGAAAAGACCTTCTGGTTGTTTGTTTATTTGCTCTTTGGTTTATTTTCCTCTTCCTGCCCTTTTAAAGCACAACCCGAATGACATAATTTCCTTTATTACTCACTGGCAGTACAGGCCTCTGTGGCTTCCCCTCCTGTTAGAGGTCAACTTTCCAGAAAGTTTTGAGCTTAAGGGAATCAGATCTATCTTGATGAAATTCCTCAAGCCCAGACTCGGGTTTCTGCTGCTTGGGTTTGTTTGTTTGTTTTGTTTTGTTTTTTAAGCTTGAGGATCATTTTATTGGCGATTGGAAGAGAAACTATGGGGTGACAAGCAGCTGAAGGAGTATTCTTCGGAGAAATAGTTGTTAGAGTGTCAGAGTGTGCATGCTTAGAATTTTAGCCTGTTTCTAAAGAACAGACAGAACAGGAGAAAAGGAAAAGTTACACTTTTTGTTGTTGTTGTTCAGTTAGAATTCAGAAAAGTGGGCAGGCTCAGCAGCGAAGACCTGTGAGCCACTGCCCACATCCAGTCTTGAGTCTTTCTCCTTAGATGTGCTGTCTCCATTTTTCAGAAGCTGTCCCTGATGGTTTTTTTGTTTTGCTTGTTGTTTTGTTTTAGTAAACCATTTCTCCCACTTTCTTGGATTACTTCATTATTTTTTTTTCTTTTAAGAGTAGTTTTATTGTTAGATTTAGCAAAAACAAAAACAAAACCAAAAAGAACAACCGAACCAAAAAACCCAGAGCAACAACAAAAAGCAGTCCAAGTCAGTGATCTTTGAACTAGATCTCAGCTTATTGTGAAAGCTTTTTTCTTCCTCTAGTTGTCTGAGGTTAGAATATAATCTGTTAAACATAAAATTATATATATATATATATTCTATGGGGTTATGGGGAGGGAGGTGTGGGGGAAGGGTGTGCCTCAGCAGGCCCAAGCCCAGGCATCCCTTCCCCCTGAGGGACCAGCCACACTCAAAGGTATAGTATAGAATAGCGTTTATTTAGGGCATGGGAAGGGGAGTTAAGAAGGTAGTAGAGGCAGAGAAAGGCAGAGAGAGAGAGAGAGAGAGAGAAGAGAAGAGAACTAGAGAGGTGGAGGCCAGCCATTACCACATGGAGAAAGGGGGGAAGGGCATGGGGAGAGGTAAGGGGTAAGAGATGCAAGGGAGAGAAGAGAAGTAAGAGAGAGAGGAGGGGCAAGCAGCCCCTTTTATAGTGGGCAGGACCACCTGGCTGTTGCCAGGCAACTGTGGGGTAGAGTTTAGACAGAATGCTAACATAAAATACTTAATTTTTTTTGCTTAATGCATTCTAATGGTAATTACATTCCTGTTGGCAAATTGATAACTTTTTACTGATTGATACTCTCTAGCCAAAGATTGGTAAACTCTCAGTTGTCTTTGTGAGTACATAGTATCACTGGGAAGAGTTGAAGTTATGAATGAGGTTGGTAAGGTTATCTATATTTTTAAATTGTGCATAAAATTTTATCTATTAAACTTATTTCTAGGAATTTATGTTGACAACAGTATGTATGTTCTGTGGGATATCTATCACAGTATTATATAAAATGGTGAATTATGAGAAACATGTCAAAATTAAATGCAGAAGTAATAAATTATGAAATTACTTGTAGACATTTCTATAATAATTAAAATGCTATTTTCTAGGCTAAATTTTAGAAGCCAATATTATCATTATCTTATTATTTCACATTATAAATAGGATTAAAATAAATTAAACCACTTTGTAAAAACATTATGCAGTTGGAAATTATTTCTGACAGATCAACTCTTAGAGTTTTATAGGCCATTCATTTTTCTCCTTTGAAATGACAAAGGAAAGTTGACTTCAGTCAAAATAGCACACAACCTAACCTCATAAATCACACGTTTAATGTTACTTGTTTTCAGTAGGCTTTGAAAACCTTACTACTGTCACACTCAACTAGAAATAAGTTGACAACTCCTGACTAAGCTCAGAGAAAATAAATATTAGTCTTCTAAAACATATAGGACTCACCTCCCTAATGTGAACATAAAATTCAAATACCTCCAAGGTTCTCCCTTGAAGAAATGTTAGCTTCACTCTGAGCAAAGAGCACCATTCCTTTGCATTTCCCAAGGCCATTACACTGAGATTCATCAGATACCTGTAACACTTGCTGAAGTTACCCCTTAAATATTTCTATTTGACCAGAATGAAGTGTCCTTCCTCATCTTTTTTGATAACTTTTGGTTGAAAGTTGATTTTATTCGACATTAGAATGGATAAAACAAACTCCAGTTTGTTTCTTGGGACCATTTACTTGGAAAATTGTTTTCCAACCTTTTACTCTGAGATAGTGTCTATCTTTGTGACTGAGGTGCATTTCCTGTACACAGCAAAATGCTGGGTCCTGTTTACATATCCAGTCTCTTAGTCTATGGTTTTTTATTGGGGAATTGAGTCCATTGATGTTAAGAGATATTAAGAGGGCTGGAGAGATGGCTCAGAGGTTAAGAGCTCTGACTGCTCTTCCAAAGGTCGTGAGTTCAAATCCCAGCAACCCCATGATGGCTCACAACCATCCATAATGAGATCTGATGCTCTCTTCTGGGGTATCTGAAGACAGCTACAGCCGCTACAGCGAGTGAGAAGAAAAAGTGTCTGAAGACAGCTACAGTGTACTTAAATATAATAAATAAATAAATCTTTAAAAACAACAAAAACAAAAAACAAAAAAAGAGAGATTAAGAAAAATTGATTGTTGCTTCCTGTTATTTTTATGTCTGTGTGGCTATCTTCTTTTGGGTTTTTTGAAAGAAGATTACTTTCTTGCTTTTTCTAGGGTGTAGTTTCCCTCCTTGTGTTGGTGTTTTCCATCTATTATCCTTTGTAGGGCTGGATTTGTGGAAAGATATTGTGTAAATTTGTTTTTGTTATGGAGTATCTTGTTTTTTCCGTCTACAGTAATTGAGAGTTTTGCTGAGTATAGTAGCCTGGACTGGCATTTGTGTTCTTTTAGAGTCTGTATGAGATCTGTCCAGGATCTTCTAGCTTTCATAGTCTCTGGTGAGTAGTCTGGTGTAATTCTGATAGGTCTGCCTTTATATGTTACTTGACCTTTTCCCCTTACTGCTTTTAATATTCTTTCTTTGTTTAGTGCATTTGGTGTTTTGATTATTATGTGACAGGAGGAATTTCTGGTCCAGTCTATTTGGAGTTCTGTAGGCTTCTTGTATATTTATGTTCATCTCTTTCTTTAGGTTAGGGAAGTTTTCTTCTATAATTTTGTTGAAGATATTTACTGGTCCTTTAAGTTGGGAATCTTCGCTCTCTTCTATACCTATTATCCTTAGGTTTGGGCTTCTCATTGTGTCCTGGATTTCCTGTTGTTTTGGGTTAGGAGCGTTTTGCATTTTGCATTTTTCAAAAACTGTTGTGTCAATGTTTTCTATGGTATCTTCTGCCCCTGAGATTCTCTCTTCTATGTCTTGTATTCTGTTGGTGATGCTTGTACCTATGACTCCTGATCTCTTTCCTAGGTTTTCTAACTCCCTGGTTGTCTCCCTTTGTGATTTCTTTATTGTTTCTGTTTCCATTTTTAGATCCTGGATGGTTTTGTTCAATTCCTTCACCTGTTATGGTTGTATTTTTCTGTAATTCTTTAAGGGATTTTTGTGTTTCCTCTTTAAGGGCTTCTAGCTGTTTACCTGTGTACTCCTGTATTTCCTTAAGGGAGTTATTTATGACCTCTTTTTTGTTGTTGTTGTTGTTTTTTGTTTTTCGAGACAGGGTTTCTCTGTATAGCCCTGGCTGTCCTGGAACTCACTCTGTAGACCAGGCTGGCCTGGAACTCAGAAATCTGTCTGCCTCTGCCTCCTGAGTGCTGGGATTAAAGGTGTGCGCCACCACTGCCGGGCTCTATTATGACCTTTTAAAAGTCCTCTATCATCATGATCATGAGAAGTGATTTTAGATCCGAATCTTGCTTTTCCTGTGTGATGGTGTATCTAGGACTTGCTATGGTAGGAGAATTGGGTTCTGATGATGCCAGGTAACCTTGGTTTCTGTTGCTTATGTTCTTGCGCTTGCCTCCTGCCCTCCCTTTATCTGACTGGAGCCTGTCCTTCCTGTGATCCTGGTTGTGTCAGAACTCCTCAGAGACCAGCTGTCTCTGGGATCCTGTGATTCTGGGATCCTGTGACCCTGAGATCCTGGGTGTGACAGAGATCCTGGGGGGGTCAAGCTGCCTTTGCGACCTTGAGATCCTGGTGTGACCAAACTCCTGGAATCCTGTGATCTTTTGATCCTGGGCGACAGAGCACCTGGGAGTTGACTTCCTCTGGATGTTGTGGGACTGGCTGAGGAGTTCAAGCCCAAGGTCTGCTCAGGGCACCAACCCAGGCCGGAAGCTGCTGCTTTGTTTTTAAAGAAAAGATCTGTGTAGCTTAGGTTGGTCTCAAACATACAATCCGCTGTCTTAGCCTTCCCAGTGCCTGGGATTACAGGCATGTGTTGCCATGCCTGATTCAGCCTTGTTTCTGTTGTCCCTCGTCTCTAACTGAACATCATGAAGGCTGCAACAACTGGAATCACTGGAGTTTAAAAATAAAGTTCTCACTCGGGAGGCAGAGACAGGCGGATTTCTGAGTTCGAGGCCAGCCTGGTCTACAGAGTGAGTTCCAGGACAGCCAGGGCTACACAGAGAAACCCTGTTTCAAAAAACCAAAAAGAAAAAAAAGAATAGAGATCTCTGGTGATAAAAAGAAAAGCTCATATCATTTTAAAACAGTCCCCCCTGAAGCCCCTATCCTAAAGGGAGCCTGGGACAGACCACCTTTGGTTAATTTTGCTTTATGGAAACTTTGTGCTTATTCTTTTCAGGTGTTAAGTAGAAAGGCTATGGGCTGAGGGTGTGGCTCTGTGGTAGTGCTCTTGCCTAGTGCTAGCAAGTTCTCTGGTCTGGGATCCCAGGCCTGAAAATGGAGGAGAAGGGGGAGGGAGGGAGGCAATCATGTGACTTGATTTACACTGCGCCAACCCACTGGGTTTTAAGTTACCTTTTCTTTTATTCTTTTATTATATAAGTGTGTCTTTCTCAATGCTCCCTAACGTGTGTGTGTGTGTGTGTGTGTGATATGTATGCCTGTGTGTGTGTGTGTGTGTGTGAGATATGTACACCTGTGTATGTGAGATGGAGAGAGGGAGGAAAGACTCCCGCGCCTTGATCTGAATGTAGAGTCAGAGGTTAATCTCAGGTGTTGGCTCCATTTTGTTTGAGACAGTGTCTCTTGTTGGCTATTGCAGCCACCAAGCCAGCTGACCTACCAAATCTTTTTTGTTTGTTTGTTTTTTTGTTTTTCGAGACAGGGTTTCTCTGTGTAGCTCTGGCTATCCTGGAACTCACTCTGTAAACCAGGCTGGCCTCGAACTCAGAAATCCGCCTGCCTCTGCCTCCCGAGTGCTGGGACTAAAGGCATGCGCTACCACTGCCCGGGCAGACACAGCTTCTCTATGTAGCCCTGGCTGCCGTGGAACTCACTCTATAGCCCAGGCTAGCCTCATGGGGTTTGTTTGTTTGTTTGAGATAGGGTCTTGCTATGTAGCCCTGGCTGGTCTGAAACTCATTATGTAGACCAGGTTGGACTTGAATTAAGAGAGATCTGCCTGCCGCTGTCTCTGGAGAGCTGATGCTAAAGGCGTGTGCCATCATGCCGGCTTCATTTTAATTTTTTTTTTTTTTTTTTTTGGTTTTTTCGAGACAGGGTTTCTTTGTGTAGCCCTGGCTGTCCTGGAACTCACTCTGTAGACCAGGCTGGCCTCGAACTCAGAAATCCGCCTGCCTCTGCCTCCCAAGTGCTGGGACTAAAGGCGTGTGCCACCACTGCCCGGCTTTCATTTTAATTTTAAATTGAAATATAATTACGTTGTTTCCCCCTTGCTTTCTTCCCTCCATTCTTTCTCCATTCGCTCTCAAACTCATCTTTTTCTTTAATTATTATTATGATTTGTATACATCAAATCATATATGTATAAATATAATCTGTTGAGTCTGCTAGTGCCACTTATATTTATCTAGCTTTTTAAAAGTATATTTTGTTGTGTTTAAGATAGAATCTCACCATCTAGCTCCTGTGGGCTTGGAACTCACTAGATCAGGATAGCCTTAAAAGCAGATATCTACCTGACCGTTTCCCAAGTTCTGGGATTAAGTATGTGCCACCATGATTGGCTTTAAATAATACTTTAAAAAATTGCATCATCTGGGCTGGAGAGTTGGCTCAGTGGTTAAGAGTACTGGTTGCTCTTCCAGAGGTCCTGAGTTCAAAACCCAGCAACCACACGGTGACTCACAACCATCTGTAATGGAATCCGATGCCCTCTTCTGGTGAGTCTGAAGACATCTACAGTGTACTTACTTATAATAAATAAATAAATCTTTAAAAAAAGAAATTACATAATATGTTAGCATTCTAACATAACATAATATGTCTAAGCTCCACTCCACAGTTACCTGGCAATAGCCAGGTATGCCTGACTCACTATAAAAGGGGCTGCTTGCCCCCTTCTCACTCTCTTGCTTCTCTCTTGCTCTTCCCTTCCTGCTCCCACTCTCTCCCCATTCCCTCCCCCACTCCCCATGTGCTCATGGCCAGCATCGCTCAGCATCTACTTCTCTACTCTCTCTCTAGGGATCCGTCAGCACACAACACCCCTCCCCCACACCTGACCACACCTCCATGGAACATTTCCCCTCTATCTTTTTATAAACACATCATCGTCTATCTTATTTCTTACATATGTATGTAGATACGTATGTATGTATGTATGTATGTGGGCATGGGATGCCACAGTACACGTGTAGAAGTCAGAGGACAATCTGTGAGGAGTCAATTTTCTTTTTCTACCATGTGGATCCCAGGAATTGAAGTCAGGTTTGATGGCAAGTGCCTTTACCTGAAAAGCCATCTTCCTTATCCCCTTTTGGTTTTGGTGTGTGTGTGTGTGTGTGTGTGTGTGTGTGTGTGTTTAAAATGGGATTTCTTTGTAGCTTTGGCTGTTCTAGAACTCCATCTGTAGACCAGGCTGGCCTCAAACTCAGAGATCTGTCTGCCTCTCTCTTCAAGCGCTGGGATTAAAGGTGTGAGCTGTCATGAACTGAATTTTTTTCTCTTTTCTTTCTTTCTTCCTTTTAAGTAGAAGAAAGTTTCGTGATTCTTGGTATCCCAAGGAAGGACAGAAGCATCTAATTAAACTGCAGAGAGTATGCTGGCAACAATGCTTCAGCTCCTGTACAACAGACAGCTGCTAGGGTGGGGGAGGGAATGAGAGTGATCCAAACCATTGTGAGCAGGCCCTGGGCCATCAGAGGAAAGTCTGAGCTGGGCAATGCAGCAGCTCAGCTCTGACTCTTGGCAGGCTCTGGGTCTTACCTTAAAGGTATTTCCTGTTCCCCGAATCTCAGCCTCCTTCCACATTCATTCTGGAAGGTTCTGCCCAGCTTGCATTTCCCCTGGGGCACTCCATCCCATTACTGGCTTCTTGGAGCTCTTGCAACCTCTCTGAGTCATGCTTCCCACTGGACGACATGGGGGTTCTGTGCCACAACCTTCTGATTAGCCCTGGCCTGTGGAGGGATCAGACATGAGTTCTAGTCCTAGCTCTTCCTTCTGTGAACAGAGTGTACTTCAAGCTGAACTCGAAACCTTAGTGAAAGTTCAATTTCCGTCATTGTAAAATGGGGACAATCAATTGATTGTCCTGTGTTTCTGTGAGGATTTCCCTGATGTTGAATTTCCCAAAGATCAAAATCTTTAAAGTCTGAAAATCTCAAATGATTAAAATCCTGAAAGATTAATATACAGAATGATGAAATCCTATGAGCCAACAACTATAAAAGGTTATGTAAGGCTGGCGAGATGCCTCAGCAGGACAAAGCTGATTGTGCAAGCCTGCTGACCTGAGCTTCCCTCCCAGAATTCAGGTAAAAAGCCAGATGCAGTGGCATAGACAGATAATCCCAGTACTCCTATGGCAAGAGGGAAGACAAAGACCAGAGAATTGGCTGGAAACTACAGGCCAACCAGTCTGGAACCCTGTTCTTCAGCAGAAACAGCAAGAGACCCCCAACTCCACGAGGTGGAAGGCAAGAACTGCCTGCTGGGGGTTGGAGAGATGATGACCCAGTTCATAGCACTGCCTATGCTTCCAGAGGAGCTGGGTTCAATTCATAGCACCCACATGGCTGTTCAAACAGTCTGTAATTCCATAATTCTAGTCTTTGGGGATCTTCTGGCCTCTAAGATCACATCCAAAGACTTTAATTTTTTTAAAGATTTTATTTTTTTGGTTTTTTGAGATAGAGTTTCTCTGTATAGCCCTGGCTGTCCTGGAACTCACTCTGTAGACCAGGCTGGCCTCGAACTCAGAAATCTGCCTGCCTCTGCCTCCCAAGTGCTGAGATTAAAGGCGTGTGCCACCACTGCCCGGCTTATTTATTTATTTTATGTATGTGAGTACACTGTCACTGTCTTCAGACACACCAGAAGAGGACATCGGATCCTCATTACAGATGATTGTGAGCCACCATACGGTTGCTGGGAATTGAACTCAGGACCTCTGGAAGTCAGTGCTTTTAACTGCTGAGCCATCTCTCCAGCCCACATCCAAAGACTTAAAAAAAGAAAAAAGAAAAAAAGAACCAACTCCCAGAAGTTGTCTTCTGATAAGCACACGCACGCGAGCCTGCACACACACACACACACACACACACACAGAGAATTATGTAAAAGGAATAGAAAGTTGAGTGTTGGCAGGAAGGAGATGGAGAAGAGAGACAGCCATGCTCTTGGAGTTTGGGTCTGCATGGCAGGAATGGGATGTGTTTCAGAGAAATAGTGATGTCTGGAGCATCAGGGAGAGTGTTCTGGAATTCCCGGCTTTATTTTTATAATTTGCTTTGTTATGGAAAGGTAAAGTTATCTTTGTACTATTTTCTACATGTCATGTGAAGACTTGAGAGTGTTCTGGCACACTGCATTTTTTGACTCAGTGAAGGTGCATTCTCAAAATGCTGCATTTTGTTTGTGAGCATTGTGTGCATATGTGCAAAAACATTGATGCTTCCATAGTAAATGGAACAATGTTCTTTTTGTACTTCTGTGTTTGTGAAAGACTGGATGGCTACAGAGGTGGTGGAGGCCCACCTATGTTCTTGTATCCGCCTTATTTACAGACTTGGATGTCTGTCACAGTGTTTCATATGAATGCCACATACTTCCAGCCTTAGAGATGTGCGTTATGTTTACTTTCAGACCCCAGAACCAGGGACTGAGGTGCATCTTACATTCCAAAGCAGATCTGGCTTCCAGGTTTTCCCAGCTTCCTTTGGTCCCTATCTGGCATGCTCTGCCCCCAAGTGTGACTTTCCAGCCCTGGGGCTGGGCTGCCCTTCTTCCAGACTCTCTTTCTATATAATCTAGACATTTTTCTCTCTTTTCTCTCTCTTCTCCTCTTTTTTCTCTCTGCATGTATACCCTTTCTTTTTTTCTCTTCTTCCTTCCTGCCTCTTCCCATGGTGACTTCCCTGTCCTCTGTCCTTGGGGCCAGAGAACCCAAAAGCAGCTTCCCAACAAATCTGCATTTAATATGATCTAATCTGACTTGAACTGGCTCATTTCACCATCAGAGAAATAACTTATTACATTAGGCATTTTATTTTTTAAAAACGTGGTTTTTTGAGACAGGGTCTCATTATGGAGCTCTGGCTGTCCTGGAACTCCCTATGTAGATCAGATGGGCTTTGAACTCACAGGAATCTACCTGTCTCTCTAGTGTCAAGATTAAAGGCATTTGTCACCATGCCTGGCCTGCATTTCAAGTTTTGATCTATTTCTCTATGAACATAATTTGCTTGTAATTGAATTACCTGTGCAATTATCGTTAGTAGATCCAGGTGTCTATATTGGCAAAAGCACACATCTTACTATTGTCGACCTTTTGTTTATTTGTTTGGTTTTTTCTAGACAGGGTTTGTTTGTGAAGTCTTGGCTGGCCCTATAGACCAGGATGATTTTTTTTTTTGAAACTAAATACATTTTAATAGAAAACAAAATATAAAATAACTCTTTTCAGAAAACAGAAATATGTAATCCTTTAGCAGACGTCAGAACTTGCTTTGTCCTTACAGCATGGTTGATACTCGTGAGTGTGCACTCATGATTCACCCCTGTTCACTACCGACACTGCAGTGGGGTGGAAGCAGGTCATTGAGGGAGAAAACGACCAATAAGCCACATCTCGGAATAGACAGTCATCTTTAAATCCAGCATGTCTTAAGCCTATCTTGTGACTTATTCAAAATTATTCTTTATCGTAATTTTGTTGATGGTGTAGGGATGGAACCCTGGGTAACTGGCGCAGCACTGAGGTCCACCCTCTGCCCACCACAGTACTTCTCTCCAGGGTACAAGTGCTGACAGAAGTGCAGCCAATGGAAGAACCATCTTTGCCACCATCACTGCAGGAGCCCATGCTCAGTAGCTCCCTGCCTGTCCACAGAAGCACAGCATATGGTGTCCGACCTCTGCCTCCCAAATGTTGGAATTAAAGGCATATGCCACCACTGCTTGGCTATTATTGCCTATCTTAATGTGTAAAATGACCCATGTAATGGTCTGTTCTTTATGTTTCTCAAATAAATCTCCATTTGAACATGTAAAAATTGGTATCTGTTATTCCAGTCCTTGAGAGGCAAAGGCAGGAGGATTGCCATTAGCTCAAGGCTAGCAGGATCTATATAAATAAGTGAGTTTCAAGTTAGCCAGGGCTACATAGTGAGACCCAGTCTTGTGGGATCCTTCCCGGCAAGTTCTACTCCCAGCATAGCAATGAACTCAGAGGCAAGAAGGAAAACTCAGTTCAGCATGACTTAGTTAGCCAGTGCTGGGGCAAGCTTCTTGGAGCACTTTGTTTGTTTGTTTGGACAGGGATTCTCTGTATAACAGTCCTAGGTGTCCTGGAATTCACTCTGTAGTCCAGGCTGGCAGGCTGGCCTTGAACTCACAGAAATCCACCTGCCTAGATCTGAAGTGCTAGGACTAAAGGCATGTGTCACCACCACTTGGCCATTTTAAAAAAAACATATTTAAACAGTAAAACTTTGGGAAAAACCACTTCTTTGGGACAATTATCACAGCACAGCTTGAGGTATGACTACAATGAAGTCCCTTGCAAACCACCTGTAACCTCTTCCACAAGAATAGGTTCTATTGACTAAGAAACAACACTATGGAGGAAGGGTTTGTGACAAGCAGAAGAGCAAACTCTTGCAGAGTACATGGGGAATCTTTCCTGAGGATGTGTTCTCTTGCCTGAGAAACAAAGCTCAGGATAAGGAGGTTCGGGTGAGGCCTAGCTGTACAGAAAAGCAAAGATACCAGACTATTAAGCAATACCCACTCCAGCCTTCCAGGTCATCAGGTGTGGATTTCTTCCATTGAAGACAAAACAACAAACAAACAAGCTTAACGATTCTGGTTTCACTAGCTTGATCTGTAATTGGATCTTGTGCCCTCTACACTATCTCAGTAAAACAAAAATAAAAGCAAACAAAGAAACAAAAATCAAAGCATATAAAGAAAGAAAACAAAAAGAAAGTATACGTAGACAGAGTGTAGCTCAGTCGTAAACACTTAGCAGACATGAGGCCCGGGGTTCAAGCCTCAAGACCTTAAATCAAAAACAGAAAAGCTCGTGCCTCTATGCTTGAGGACCTGATTTAGATCCCGGGAACCCACGTGGTAGAAAGAGAGAACACAGTCCCCAAAGTTATCCCCTTCTGTGATATCTGAATATGTGTTATGGCATGTACAAACATGTGTATGTTCAAGCAGGTTGTAAGGGGAGGTGATGGGCAGACTGGAGCAGATACATCACATGCTTGTCTCCTTCCTGCCTTACAGTGATAACATCTGACCAACACATCAGACATTTGCCCTCCTGCCAAAAGTCCTTCGTGAATGTGGCCTCCATTTCCTCATCCATAACCTGTTCTAAAATTTCACAGTCTGCAAGGTGAGGAGGGAGTTCTGAATTCTAACAGAAGTTCTTCCTGCTATGGTGTTACACAGCACAGTAAGAATTAGACCTACGAAAATGAGCCACATTTTCTGAGTCAGAGGCACTCACTGACCTTGGGTTTAGATTTGTCTTCAAGAAGCCGGTGACTATTGGTTGGTCGAGCGCTGCAGGCCAGCACTGGGCTAGGCTGGGAAGGTGCAGAGAGTCGAGCTAAGACCACCAACTTCCTGTGAAACTCAGGTCAGGTCACACTTTCTCACTCAGCTCACGCTCTTTTCAGGTGCAGATGAATGACTTTGATGACTTATGAAGCAAGAAGGGTACTACAGTAGTTCAGGACCAGCCGTATGGGTGGCCTATCAGTGACCAAATATTCCACCTGGCAGTGGCAAAGACTAAAATGAAAATTGTGAGGGCTGGAGAGATGGCTCAGCAGTTAAGAGCACTGAGG
Organism: Rhynchomys soricoides; assembly: GCA_019843965.1. Lineage (NCBI taxonomy): Eukaryota > Metazoa > Chordata > Mammalia > Rodentia > Muridae > Rhynchomys > Rhynchomys soricoides. Next base: position 1,454,581 of record JADRCH010000134.1, read on the forward strand.
TCCTGAGTTCAAATCCCAGCAACCACATGGTGGCTCACAACAATCTGTACAGCTACAGTGTACTCATATACATAAAATAAATAAATCTATTAAAAAAAAAAAGAAAAGAAAATTGTGTGCCAGTCTTCAGCAGATGACATTAGAAAGTCTCTGGCAGACTGGAGAGGTAACTCAGTGGTCAAGAGGACTGCTGCCTCTTCTAGAAAACCTGGATTCGGTTCCCAGTATCCACATGGTGACTCACAACTACCTGTAACTCCAGTTGTAGGGAACCTGAGACACTCTTTTGGCTATCTGGGTACCAGGCATGTACATGGTACATTTGGGCAAAGTACACATGCACAGGAAAATAAAAAAAATGAACAGCTTCAGGTAACAGGTCATTTCATATACTCATATACGTTTATAGTTGATATTTCCTGCTGCCACGTTTGCATAAATATGCTCGGTGTTCTCATAGAGAACTTGAGCTTAGGTCCCAACACACCCATGTCAGGCAGCTCAAAACCACCTATAACTCCAGTTTCAGGTCTCCATTGCTTTCTTCTGGTCTCCACTGGTATTTGCACATGTGGTGAGCATTTACACAGATATACCTACACATAATACAAACAAAAATTAATCTTAAAACAAACAAACCAAACAAAATGCCAGATGTGGTGGCACACGCCTTTCATTCTGTTAACATTTTGTCTAGGCTCCGCCCCCAGTTACCTGGCAACAGCCAGGTATGCCTGACTCACTATAAAAGGGGCTGCTTGCCCCTCTGCTTTCTCTTGCCTTCTTGCTCACCATCCTCTCCTCCCCCTCCCCCCTCCCCATTCCCTTCCCTCCCCTCCAGGTGCTCATGGCTGGCCTCTACTCCTCTTCTCTCTCTCTCTCTCTCTCTCTCTCTCTCTCTCTCTCTCTCTCTCGCTGCCTTTTTCTGTCTCTACTATCCTCTCAGCCCCCCTCCCCAGGACCTGAATAAACTCTATTCTGTACACCATCCATGTGGCTGGTCCCTCATGGGGAAGAAGTGCCTCAGCATGGGCCCGGGAGTCATGCCCTTCCCCCACACCGGACTGCACATCCACCAAACATATTCCTTCTTTCTTTATTTTTATAAACACAACACATTCCAGCACTCAGGACACAGAGGAAAGTGGATCTCTGTGAGTTCGAGGCCAACCTGGTCTACACAGTGAGTTCCAGGACAGTCAGAACTACATAGTGAGACCCTATCTCAAAGAAATAAAATAAAGCCAGGCAGTGGTGGTGCACACCTTTAATCCCAGCACTTGGGAGGCAGAGGCAGGTGGATTTCTGAGTTCGAGGCCAGCCTGGTCTACAGAGTGAGTTCCAGGACAGCCAGGGCTACACAGAGAAACCCCCAAAAAGAAATAAAAACAAAACCATCAAAACAAAAGAAACCAACGGCTGTACACACAAAACAACCCACAAAACAGCTTTCTAGCCCTGTGGCTTAGAATCCATAAAGCTGCTGCAGGAGGATGGTGTGGGCTTGGCCTGGCTGCACAGGGCAACTGCTGCACTCACATGTTTAGTTTGAAGTTTTTCAGTTATAAACCTGTGGCTACATAGTTCCTTAGACCACAGACAGCCCATAAATGCATTTTGTTGGGCTCAGTAGAGTTCTGTTTTCATTTTTTAAGGTTGAATTGAGGGGCTGAGGATATGGCTCAGTTGGAAGAATGCTTGCCTACATTCACAAGGCATTGGGGTAAATCCCTAGCACTGTGAAAACCCAGGCGTGGCGGCTGTAATCCCAACCCTCAGGATTACATAGCCAATTTGTTTCAAGGTTATTTAAAATCCAAGATGATTCTGTATGAGCAAAGAAACATGCTCCAGCTTCCAACAGAATTGATGTTCAACTTATCAAATTCATATACTTGTGAGCAGAACTTAGAAAATAGAAACATGTTTAAATCATGCTTCTGGGCTCGGGGTGTAATTCAATTGATAAAGTGCTTGTTCAGCTTGCGCAAGACTCTGGGTGGGGTCCTCAGCACCACACAACCATACAGGCACAGGCCTATGATCCTAGCTCTTAGGAGGTGGTGGAGGCAGGATCAGACTTCCTGCTCCACACATACTGAGTTGGAAGCCAGTCTGGGCTACGTGAGCCCCTATATCTGAAAACAAAACAAATACACCCCCCTATTTCTCCATTTAAGTTCTGATTATGAACTGTAAGTTTGGATGAAGTAATAGAAATCCTGATTCATCTGGGTAGTGGTGGTCGATACCTTTATTTCTAGCATTCAGGAGGCAGAGGCAGGCAAATCACTGTGAGTTTGAGGCTAGCCTGGTCTACAGAGTGAGTTCTAGGACAGCCAGGGCTACACAGAGAAACCCTGTCTCAAAAAACCCAAACCAAATCAAATCAAACCAAACAAAAAAAAAATCCTGATTTAGAACAACTTAAAACAATTCAGGATAAGGAGCTCTCACATAGTGCTCAACTCAGGGGCTGCTCCTGTGAGTCTCCTGATTCTGCCCTTCTCAGAGTGTCTATGTTCAGGCCCGGGGATGTGGCTGCTACGGTGCCACCACCATATCACAGACAACAGTTCAGAGGATAGCCTGTGAGCCTTGTCTCTCTCTTTCAGGGAGCCTATAGGAAGGCCTTTTGAAAGCCCCTGAGCCGACTTTCACTCACGGCTCATTAGCTAGGACTGTGTCACGTGTCCATTCCTAAGTTAGCCACTGGCAAGGGGCTTGGGCGAATGGCTTTTACCAGTTACACAAGGGAAGTGAGTGTTGAATATCATAAACCTCCTGTACAAACTTAGCCGAACTTTACTCCCTTTGTGCTGGGATTATAGGCACGTCCCACCACACCTGGCCTTTTTAAAAATCTATCTATCTATCTATCTATCTATCTATCTATCTATCTAATCTATCTATAACCCCTCCCACCCCTCAAGAAACTGTTTCTCTGTGTAGTCCTGGTTGTCTTAGAACTTGCTCTGTAGACCAGGCTGGCCTCAAACTCAGGATACACCTACCTTTGCTTCCCAAGTACTGGGCTTAAAGGCGTGTACTACCACTGCCCAGCAGGGTTTTTTTTTTTACATTTAAAAAAAATTAGAACTTAATTACAAAATTTCTCCCTTCTCTTTTCTCCCTTCAAACCCTCTCATAAACCCGCTTTTACTCTCTTTCAAATTCATGATCTCTTTTCTCATTAATTGAATGTATATATGTATGTGTGCATACATATTTATTTCTAAATATGACCTGCTCAGTATGTATGTTACTTTATATGTTTTCTTTGTTTCTTTTTTTTTTTTTTTTTTTTGAGACAGGGTTTCTCTGTGTAGCCCTGGCTGTCCTGGAACTCACTCTGTAGACCAGGCTGGTCTCGAACTCAGAAATCCACCTGCCTTTGCCTCCCAAGTGCTGGGATTAAAGGTGTGTGCCACCACTGCCCGGCTATATGTATGTTTTCAGGGCTGACCATTTGACACTGGAAAACCATTTGAGTGCTTTTTCCTAGGAAGGACCACCTCTCTTTCTCCTGGCTTTATTCAGTTGCCTGTAGTTCTTTGTGTAGGGTTGAGGCCTTATGGGTTGTCCTTATCCATGTTGGCATGTCCATTCATGGCATCCTTGTTCAGTTAATGGGTGTGGCTTCTGATATTACTAGGAACACAACACAATCTCATAGCAAACTCTTGGATCCTCTGGCTCTTACAATCTATCTGATCCCTCTTCTAAAATGTTCCCCGAGCCTTATGTGTGGGAATGTTTTGTAAATTGGGACTGGGCTTCACAACTCTGCACTTTGATTGATTGTGCTTTTTCTATATTGATTTTGGTCTGCTACAAAGAGAAGTTTCCTTGCTGAGGGCTGAATACTACACTCGTCTGTTGAAATAAGGACAAACGCTTAGATTGTTGCTAGGGGTTATGCTGGCTTAGTAAAGTAGTGGTTGTAGGTTCTCCTCTAGCAACCATGATGTCACTGGCACCCAGTATTCTCTGGGTTTCCTGGACCTTCGTTTCAAGTGGGTTCATTTTCATATATTTTTAAAGATTCGATGTATGTGTGTGTCTACATGTCCACCAGTGTGCAGGTGATCTGGGAGACCACAGGCAGTGGGTCCTTTGGAGCTTCAGTAGTTGGTAGTTGTGAGTCACCTGATGTGGGTGTTGGGAATTGCATTGGAGTTCTCTGGAAAAGCAGTATAGGCTCAGTGGCCGAGCCATCTCTTCGACCTTCCTCCTCCACAGTTTTAGAATGCCTTCATCAACCCATAGCTCATTAGCTGTCACTCTCCACATCCCCCCCCCCCAGGCCAAGGTAACAACTAGTGTGTTTTCTGTCTGTGTGGATCTGACTCTAGGCATTTTACACAATAGGGTCATATGCCCCGTGAAGGCTGGGCCCCTTTACATTTACTTTGCTCGATCTGTCAGCAGTGCTATTATGCTGTGCTTCTTTAAGAGTCTCCTAAGTGCACATATTTTATTAATTATTTTTAAATCTTTTAAATTTGTATTTATTTTTATTTCATGTGAATTAGCGTTCTGTTGCATGCATGCTTGTGAGGATGTCAGATGCCCAGGACCTGGAGTTACAGACAGGCAAACTGCCATGTGGATATTGGGATTGAACCTGGGTCCTCTAGAAGAGCAGCCTGTGCTCTTTACCACTGCGCCATCTGTCCAGCCTCCTAATCGTTTGTTTGTTTGTTTGTTTGTTTGTTTTTCTAGGTAGAGTTTCTCTCTGTGTAGCTCTGACTGTCCTGGAACTTGCTCTGTAGAACAGTCTGCCTCAAACATACAGAGATCCACCTGCCTCTGCCTCGGAGTGTTGGGATTACAGGTGTACAAGGTGTGCATTGAAACCACCTAGCTTTTTTTTCTCTATTTTTTTAATTGAAAATTCCCCCAAGTGTCTTCTCTATCACCCCGAGTGATCCTTTAATTTTACTTGATCTCTACACCTTACCTTGTAGTCGGTCTTTTACTACTTTGTGGGTCTTCTTTTCTCCCACCTCTATTCCCTCCCTCAATTCACCTCCTATCACTAGATAAGAGAGAAAAAAGGATGGAGGAGAAATCGAAGCATTCCCTGAATAAAGTCAGGAGCTGGAAAGGGAGCAACATTATAGTTAGGCTACTTCCTGCTGATTAGGGGCATTGAGTTCCTTGGGGCAAGTTTGATCTTTAAAGTCAGGATATCTAATTTCTTCTCGTTGTTTCTTCTTTGTGCACAACTACTTAACAAACCACAACCAACAACCAGCCACCAGCCAACTACAACAACCTCCTAACAACCTACTAACAGCATCTATGTACCCTCTGAAAACTTCCCAGAATTCCAAATGTCACCCAATTGCAGAAACTATCTGCAGCTGGCAAAACTGTGCCTCTGGTAAAGCACGAGGTAAATCACAGTCAGCTGCTGTGGACACTCTGAAGCAGCCCCATATCCCACACATAGGATTAAAGTGAAAACATGTTCTTATAATATTTCTGTGTTTTTTAAAGAAACCAAAAATTCAAAATTGTCACTATATTACCTGGTCCAAACCCCCCCCCCAACCCGATTAACTCCCTATTTAGGTTGTCTGTCTTTCTTTCTTTCTTTCTTTCTTTCTTTCTTTCTTTCTTTCTTTCTTTTCCAGACAGGGTCTGTACTGTGAGGCCAGGCTGGCTTCCGATTCATACTTCCTTTTTGCTTGGCCTCCAGAATGTTGGGATTATAAGCTTGCTCCACCATATCTGGCTTTCTTGTCCTCTGTGTTAGTGTATTCCTGGATGCTGCCTAAATGTATGACAGGCTTAAAAAATATTTTCAAAAGACCTACTTATTTTACTTGTATGTATGTAAGTGTTTGACCTGCATGTATGTGTACCATGTATGTGCCTGGTACCTGAGGAGGTCAGAAGAAGGTACTGGGTCTCCTGGAAATGGCCTTATGGATGGTTATAAGTTCCTTATGGGAGCTGGGAGTCCAAGAGAGGGCTCTTGTGTGAGCTGCAGAGCTCTTTGCCACTGAGACATCTCTCTAGCTACCCATGACTAAATTTTTTATTCTCTTACCTCAGTCTCTCAGTATGAACCATGCTTGGGTTATACACTGCCTTGAGGCTCACATTTAGGGCTTTGTGCACTTTCTTTCAAAGCCACTGATTTGCATTAAAACTTCATTTTTGTCCAACTCTATTATTTCAGTTCTAATATAAAATTGTAAGTATTCTCTACGGAATGCCTTCTTAGTTTTAACCCTTCCTCAAGTCTATTACTGTAGCTTCTTGGCTGGTACAAGAGATTCCCCCCAGCAGCTAGGCAGACCCTTCTATATGTCCATACTTAATAGTCTTGACACAGTAATAACTCATGATCAATATGTGCTTTATCAGTTTCCTAATAAAGTCTGATTTAAATATTAAGCTGTTCATTTATTTCACACTTAAAAAGTGTCTTTCAAAAAAGACTTTGCATTGATGTATAACATAGATCATTCATAAGTAGTCAGGGTATAGACATGTGCAGCTGACTAGAAAATGTGTCTTACAGTTGAAGACTCAATTTATTTTAGACCAAAAATGGATGCAAACAAATTTGCTTCAATGAGGTTGTTCTGAATGGCACTACTGACTCAAATCAGAACCCTGAAGAAGAGGTCACAGTAATAGATTTGAGGAAGGATTAACGCTAAGGAAGAATTCAGTAGAAATTACAATTTTATATTAGACCCAAAATAATAGAATCAGGTAAAAATGAGCTTTTAATGCAAATCAGTAGCTTTAAAAGAACAAGTGGGGGCAGAAGAGATGGCTCAGTGGCTAAGAAAACATACTGCTCTTCCAGAGGACCTGAGTCCGTTCCCAGCACCCATGCTGGGCACCCACACTGGGAGGGTCACAGCTTCCTGTATGTAACACAAGCTCCAGGAGAATCCAATGACCCTGACTGACGCAGACACCTGTACTTTGTAGCTGGCCAGCAGCCATGGATGAACCGACTCTACCTGAAAGGGAGGCTGGAAATGAAAAAGAGACAGGGTGTGAGAGAAGAATGAAGCCCAGACAAATGCTTCTGACCAAGGCTTGAGTAACTCCTCAAGGTTCCTGTAGGAAGTTGCAAATGTAGAGAGGCCAGACTGGCTCCAGCCAGGTTATTGTCCTACTCAAGGCTGGGGGAAAGGCACAGTACTTGTGTGTACACACTCACATGAACACATTCATACATATAATTAAAAGCAATAAAAAAAGGCTGGAGAGATGGCTCAGAGGTTAAAAGCACTGACTGCTCTTCAAGAGGTCCTGAGTTCAATTCCCAGGGACCACATGGTGGCTCACAACCATCTGTAATGGGATCTGATGCCCTCTTCTGGTGTGTCTGAAGACAGCTACAGTGTACTCATATGCATAAAATAAATAAATAAATCTTAAAAGAAAACAATAAAAAACATCTTTAAAATAAAAGAAAAAGTATGCATTACCCAGACACCTTGTTCTGCTGCTAGCTCTTGCCCTTGAATTGACTTGCTCACCCACCAGCTGGATTTCACACTCTATTATTGTACCTCAAAAGAAGCAAGCAATGGTGGAACACCAAGGGTTTTGAGACCCGGCTCTGGTGGCTCACACCAGCAACCCCAGCATTTGGAATTCTGAGGCAGGAAGATCACAGGTTTGAAGCTAGGAAGACGACCTCAACAGAAGCAGAACCTACAAACATCAGCAACAAAACAACAAAACAACCCATGGGGGGGGGGGGAGGAATGAAGGCTGTTTGAAGCATAGCCTGGAGGAAGGGAAAGTTGGGTAGGGCAAATGAACTGTGAAAAGGGTGCTAAGAAAAAATATCTGAGCAGGGAGCAGAGATTCACACCCGTATCTCTAGTGTTATAGAAGGCAGAGGAAGAAGTTTGCTGTACATTCGAGGCTACCCTGGTTTATAACAAGTTCTAGATCAGCCAGAGTGACATAGCAAGATCCTGTCTAACAAACAAGCAAACAAGCCAGCAAACAAAGAACAACAACAAAACCCCAAACCTGGAGCTGGAGAGATGGCTCAGCGGTTAAGAACACTGACTGCTCCTCCAGAGATCTTGAGTCCAATTCCCAGCAACCACAGGGTGGATCAAAACCCTCTGTAATGGGATCTGATGCCCTCCTCTAGTGTGTCTGAAGAGAGCGACAGGGTCCTCACATACATTAAATTAGTTAATTAATTAACAAATCTTTGGGAAAAAACCCAAACCAAGAATTAAAGAAAATAAATCAAAATGAGGTACAATGGCTGCAATATGCACTTGGAAGGCTGACACAGGAGGATGCAGTTTTGAGATAAGCCTGGGCTACACAGTGAGTTCTTCAAGGCTGGGTTACACAGTATTTAGGAAGACCCCATGTCAAACAGCAACAACAAAAGAGTTGGAATTGATGATCGCCCAGTTACTCAGTTCCTGAACTTTCCTAGCCCCTTTAACTTCATGACCAATATCTTCCAACCTCAACTCCTGACAGACTGGACAGGGCTGGACAGACAGCAAAGATCTGCTGCTTTGGAAAAAAGTGAGATCTAACCCCACAAACCTCACTGGCAGTCCTAGTGGTACCTTTTCTTTGCTGTCACTGCAGATTAGATGGTACAGAACAACCTAGATTCACTAGATTGGGAAGTTCAGAGTGGGAGGTCACTTCTGGTGAGGTCCTTCCTGCTGGTGGAGAATCTGTAGATTTCCAAGGGATTGCAGAGCCTAATATGGTGAGGCAGAATTCAAGTTCATGTTTCTTCTTAAGAAGCCACAGTCCCAATGTAAGGGAGCGCCCCTCCCTTACAGCCTCATCTAACTTTCATTACCGTGTGGAGGTCCCATCCCCAGTTACAGTTGAGTTAGGATTCCCACTTACTGCCTTACCTCACAATAATGGTTCAACATGGCACGGTTTTGTTTGTTTTGGGGACAGGTTCTTATGTCGCCCAGGCTGGCCTCAAACTTACAGTGCAGAGTGACCTCTGCCTTCCTACCTTCACCTCCAGAGTATTGGGATGACCGGCATGTGCCTCCATGCCTGGTGTACATGGCACTGGGAATTAAGTCCAGGCTTTTTCTAACCCTGGCTGAGCACTATACCAGCTGAACAACATCCCCACTCTTCAAAAGGAGTTCTGAAGGGCACATTCAACCTGTGATTCAACCTGAAACCTGTGATTAAGCCAAAGATCTATCTCAAAACAATCAACCAACCAACCAAACAACAATAAACAGGAGGCAAAGACAGGAAACACTGAATAATCCCGATGGCCACATAGTGACCAGGGGAAAGAGGGTGTGGTCACGTGGGGCAAGTCGGTTAGATGCTCTGCACAGAGAATGGCTGACTACACAGACCCACTCTTGTGTTTCCTGGTATGGCTTTTCCGATAGATTAGAAGATAAAAAGTTCTACATATCAAGACCATGTCTCAAAGCAAAACAAAACCAAGCCAACAGCAAAAGCAAGCGAAAGGGGTGTGGAGCCAGGGTGCTAGTGGCTAGGAAGACTTTGAATCTTTCTGGCTACTGTTTCTTAGCCTCTTTCATGGTTTTTGATTTGTCCTTTCTTTCTTTAAAATATTTTATTTTTGGAGACAGGTCTCACTACATATCCTTGGCTGGCTTGGAACTCACTATGTAGACTAGGCTGGCCAGGAGCTCATTATGTAGACTAGGCTGGCCTGGAATTCGCCGAGATCTGCCAGGGTTCTCTCTTTAAGCCTCGCCTTGTGGTCTGGTGTTCCCTGGGATTCTTCCCTAAGACTCTTGTCTCATCTGTCCACTTTCTCTGGCTGATCTCATTCACTCGTCCACATGAACGTCATACCTGAGCTGGCCTTACCCAGAAGCCCTCCTGCCACACCCTTGCCTCTGACCACGGGCGCTTCCTCAGGCTCTGCCTCCGCCCTCTGTGGTGTGTGGTCTGCTCTTCTGATTTCTGTACCTCTGGTTTAAACCGTATTCCCTTCCTCTGTGTCTGGTACTCCATTTGAAGCCTTCATGGCTTCCCTTACTCTCAGTATCATTTACTGTGGTATAAAATGCATTCAGCATAGACTTCACCCTCTTTAATGGCTGCACGTGACTAACTGAATATAGTCCATGGTGTGTATAGATCAAATTGTACTTCTCCATTCATAAACAGATGCAAACTTAGGCTGCTTCTATCTCTCCATTACCATGAATAAAAAGAAATGGGCATGTTAGCATATGCCTGTCATCCCAGGAATCCAGAGATTGAGGCAGGAGGATTGTCATGAGTTCAAGACCAACCTGAGCCACAAAGTGAGTTCAAGGGTAGCCTTGGTTATATCATGAGATTCTGTCTCCAATAAACAAATAAAGGGCACGAGAGATGGTTCAGTGGTTAGGAGCATATACCGCTCTTGTAGAGAGTCCAAGTTCAGTTTTCAGCTTTCATGTTGGGCAGTTCACCACTTGTCACTACAGCTTCAGGTGATCCGGATACTTCTGACTGCTCAGGCACCTGAATTTGAATTAGTGTACCACATGATTGAAAAATAAAAAGAAAATGAGTTTATAAAAACTATATCTTGTTTTTAATCCATTTAATTTTTTAGTGTGTGTGTGGCTGTTTTCAATCCTTTTGGACTTGTATACAGAAGTGGAGTTGCTAGGTTACAGTAATCTATTTTTAACTTTTTAAGGAACCACCATATAGTTCTCCAAAGCATCTGTGCCATGTTATACTTTTAACAGCACTGTACAAAAATGAAAATTACAGTTTCTCCTGAAGCACTTTTGTGGAGAGCTCTTGGTGTCACTTATAGAAATTTGGCAAGTACTTGTAACGGGCTCAAGGAAGTAGGCTCAGATAAGCATATTCAAGGTTAACTCAGCCTGGGAATGTGTGGCATTCCTTTTATCTTGGTCATCCCGATTAGCCGCTAGGAACTCTGACCAGGGGGTTTAGTTTATTGCCTTGTTTAATATTTTTGTTTATTATCTTGTTTGATTACTTTGTCTTTGATCTAAGAACTGACCCTATTCTCTGCAAGTAGTTAGAATGATATAAAAGCAGACTGGGAAAAAATAAAGATGTTTCAGCCTAGCACTGGCTGGAGTCACGTTCTAGTGTTGTCTAACAGTCTTTTTCTTTTCAATCCTCACTCCCTCGAGACCATGCTGAGTGACTGAGTTGGCTTGGTCACACTTTTATTTCCTGTTTTCTTTCCCTCTCCTGGTAGTTAGCAACCTAATGGTATAGGAATGTGACCCAGTTTCCAAATTCATTTCCTAAGAATTAGTGCTATTTTGCATATTAATGGAGAAATCCTTGCTTGCGCCCTTTGGATCTTTGAATTGAATTGTCTAGTTTTTCTGTTGTTAAGATTTAGGAATATAGCCGGGCAGTGGTGGCGCACTCCTTTAATCCCAGCACTTGGGAGGCAGAGGCAGGTGGATTTCTGAGTTCAAGTCCAGCCTGGTCTACAGTGTGAGTTCCAAAACAGCCAGGGCTACACAGAGAAACCCTGTCTCGAAAAAATTAAAAAAAAAAAAAAATTAGGAATGTTAAAACATATTTTAAGTATTAAAGCTTTATCAGAGATGTGATACAGACTTATGTCAATACTGACTTTCTGTTTGTTTTAGTCATAGGATATCACTACCTGGCTGCCCTAAACTTGCTATGTAGACCACATCCAACTGAATCTGCCTTTAAAAAAATCAATTAATTTTATTTCTCTCTGTGTGTACATCTGTGTAAGGGAACCCGTGGAGGTCAGAAGAGAGCATTAGAACTGCTGGGTGTGGAGTCAGGAGCCGCTGTGAGCCACTTAACATGGGTGCTGGAAAGTGAACTCAGCTCCTCAGCAAGAGCAGGAAGTACTCTGGGGCACGGAACCAACTTCCCAGGTCTGATACTGACTTTAAGAAATATTATTTTGTGTATGTAGGTCATGCATGCCACAGTGTGAGTGTAGAAATGTAAGCATATTTGTAGGAGCCAATTCTTTCCTCTTGCCATGTCTATATTAGGATTGAACTTGAGTCCTCAGACTTCATAGGGTGTACCCTTAAATTTTACTGTCCTGACGCTTTGTTTTGATACAATTTTTGTTTTGTTTTGTTTTTGTTTTTGAGATGGGGTTTACTATGTAGCCCCAGCTGTCTTGGAACTTACTATGTAAACCAGGCTGGCCTTGAACTCTGTCTTTCTTTTCTTTTCTTTTCTTTTCTTTTCTTTTCTTTCTTTCTTTCTTTCTTCTTTTTTTTTTTTTTTTTTTTGGTTTTTCGAGACAAGGTTTCTCTGTGTAGCCTTTGCTGTCCTGGAACTCACTCTGTAGACCAGGCTGGCCTCGAACTCAGAAATCCACCTGCCTCTGCCTCTCAAGTGCTGGGATTAAAGGTGTGCGTCACCACTGCCCGGCTCTTTTTATTTTATGTATATGAGTATACTGTCACTCTTCGGACACACCAGAAGAGGGCATCAGATCTCATTTCAGATGGTTGTGAGCCACCATGTGGTGGCTGGGAATTGTACTCAGGACCTCTGGAAGAGCAGTCAGTGTTCTTAATCGCTGAGCCTTCTCTTCAGCCTTGGCCTTGAACTCTTAAAGATCTACCTGCTTCTGCCTCCTGAATGTTGGGATTAAATGTGTGTGCCAGCACTGCCCAGCTTGATAAAAAAAAAAAAAAATTTTTTTTTAAAAAATATTTATTTATTTTATGTATATACATACTCTATAGCTGTCTTTCAGATACACCAGAAGAGGGCATCGGATCCCATTACAGATAGCTGTGGTTGCTGGGAATTAAACTCAGGACCTTTGGAAGAGCAGTCAGTGCTCTTAACCACTGAGCCATCTCTCCAGCCTGATACAAAAACATTTTAAAATTAAATTTCTATAATTTATTCCCATTGTGTGTGTATGTGTGAGATTCTTGTCTCCACCACCTAAGTACTGAGATTATGGGCATGTACCTCAAAAAATATTTCTGAATTAATTTTTTGGGGGGGGGAGTTATTCAAGACAGGGTTTCTTTGTGTAGCACTGGCTGTCCTGGAACTAGTTCTGTAGACCACACTGGCCTTGAACTCACAAAGGTCATCCTGCCTCTACTTCCAGAGTGCTGGGATTAAAGACATGTGCTACCATTGTCTAGCTTCCAAATTTGTCAAGTCCTGGAGTCCTGCATGGCTGCAGAAGGGACAGTGTCATGGTTCCCACCCCATCAGAGCATGTGCCTGCACGAGTGTTGATGCTTGTTGTAGGTGTAAAAGGCTTGTTTGTATAATAATGTATATATTTTACTTTATGTTCCTCCTTTGGGGAAATGTCCTCCCTGGCAATGACTCCATGTTAATGACTCCATGATAATTAGAAATAGCATGAGTCTGGGAGGCAAGAACGTGTTCCTCAGCAAAATGGTAATGCTGTGACCTTCAGGATGGCCCTTAAGGCTATGGGAAAGAACTCTGAAAACATGAGTTCAAGAATAATTTCTCAACCATGCAGCATATAAGGATGCAATATAAATTGTATGAATGGCTTCACAGACCTAAAAGAACAGAGGCAGCTGCACTAATGAGCCAGTGTGTCAGAGAGATATTAGGGAAGGAGATAAAGAGATTTAGGGAGTGGTGGCTCAGGATGGGATCCCACTCAGCTAACTTGTTGTTTGTGCTTACAAAGGCAGGCAGATCCCTGAATTCATTTGCTATGTTAAAAAAAAGTGTACTTGCTGTTTTTTTCTAAGAACCAAGGAACATAGGTCATAAAATGCTGATTTGTGGGTTAATCAAAAGGGGAATCTGGGTAAATGATTGAATTGATATGTGAATAAAAGACTGAGCTTTGGTCTGTAAGAGATGAGCTGTCTGAAGAGCTATTGCAGTTCTTTTTGGAATTTGTCTGGTGGGCTTTTTGACTTTGGTCAGAAAATACAAGAGTTTTTCTAGCAGTTTTTCTGACTTTGGTGGGAAAACTCAAGCGCTATCTAGAGATAGATCTAGGGCACAGAGCTGTCTCCAGCAGAGAGCTGTCTAGAGGGCCATCTCAAGCAGGCTACAGAGCTGTCAGCTTGCACCCCATCACTGACTTGGAGTTACTTCTGCTGCTCCCAAACACTCCTTTCTTAGTATCCCTCCCTACCCCCATGACCAAGCTGAGGCTGGTCCTTGGCATAAATTAGTTTTTTTCCCTTTGTTTTTGTTTTTCCTTGAGACAGGGTTTCATGTATCCCAGGCTGACCTCAGACTCACTGTGTATCTGAGTAGGACCTCAAACTTTGGATCTTTCTGCTTCCCTATGTGAAGATGCTGGCATTATAGGCATGTATCACCATGCTGGGTTAGGACAGTGTTGGGATGAAACCCAGGACTTTCTGTGTGCTATACAAGCACTCTACCTACTGAGTTACCTCCTCAACCATTCTGAATTATATATATATTTTTTAATTTTTATTTTTTAGGTCTATGAATGTTTTGTCTTCATATATGTTATAAATACCACATGCATTCCTAGTGTCCATGGAAGTCAGAAGAGGGCATCAGATTCCTTGGAATTGGAGTTCCTTATGATTGTGAGCCACTATGTGGGTGCTGGGAACAGAACCTGGGTCTTCTGCAACAAGTGCTCCTAAACACTGAACTATTTCTTCAGTCCCTCTAAGTTGGGTTTGACTGCATTATCTTTGTCTATCACTATCTCAAGTAAAAGTGACAGTGGCAGGCAACCTTGCTTTGGCCCTGATCTTACAGGAAAAGTTTTCATTTTTACACCATTAAATAAGATGTTTGTTGTAGGTTTGTCTGGGTTTAGACTGAGTATCTGCCTAAAATGTCATGCTGCCTGCAAAAGCAAAAGCAACAACAAACAAACAAACAAGCAAACACCCCCCTCCCCCGCAGTCGGAACACTGTTCTACATCTCCCTTTTCTGTCTCTCACATTTTTTGTTGTTGGTGTTTCTTCTTCCATATCTCTGCACATGCAGCTCAGGTCCCTCTTACAGAATGTCCTTCCTTCTCCCCTGCAGCCATCCGTGACCTTTCACAGACTCTCAGAGCTCAGCTCACACCTCTGATAAGCTTTTGCTGACTGCCTTTATTTCTGTCCTCAGAGGGCTGAGCTGGCATGTGTGTTCTTCCTTCAAGCGTTCAGTGCTTAACATACACCTGGCCTTGGTCTCAGGGGACAACCGTTACACTGAAACTTCACATACAATGCCAGGCAACGCCCAACAAGTCTTTGGTGGTCTGTTCTGCTTCACTCTCCTCATTATTTAAAGGTGAGATTTAGATACTCACTTCTTCATCTTGAATGAAGCAGCCAAGCCCAGGGCTTGAGTCTTGTTGTAGAAGCTTGTGTATTGGTATAGAAGCTGTGTATTTGTTATCAGAACTACTATGCCAGACTTGGAAGGCTGAGGCAGGAGGATCACTACAAGCCTGAGGCCACCCTGGACTGTGAGTAATAGCTAGCCAGGGTTATCAAAGACCCTGTTTCAAAATACCAAATGAGCAAACAATAACAATTACAGCAACAAAAATCTACAACCTAAAAACCAAAGAGAACAGACCTCTCTATTATCTTAGTCCCTCCTCTCTCCTCTCATTCTGGCCCCTTCCGTGTAGACGTTGCTCACAGCTGTTTGTTTTGAGGAAAGGACTATGTATATCTAGATAGCCCACACTAGCCTTGGTCTCTCAATCCTCTTGTCTTGGCTTCCTGAGTGCTGGGATTACAAATATGCCTCATCGTCTGAATGACAGCTGTTACCTTTGTAAAAAAAATTATATTTTAAATGTGTGTGTGGGCTCACTTTGTGCTGTAACTGCATTTGAAGGTCAGAGAACAACTTTGGGAAGTTGCTTGTCTCCTTCTACCACGTGGGATCCAGGAGTTGAACTCTGGTCATCAGGCTTGGGAGCAGGCTCTTTTACCCACTGAGCCATCTCAATGGCCCAACTGTTACTATCTCATTCATTCATCACCATAAAATAACCCCAAGAGACAAAGAGGACGTCGATTCCACCAGTTGAATATGAAGGCTTATCCTAAATCCTGAGAAGGGCTGTGAACCTTCCTCTAGGACCAGAAGTCTCCTCACTTCCCCAGGAAAGTTCCAGTTAATGGCAGGATGAGAGTGTTATCAGTCGAGGATCCCAGTGTCAGGGGCAGGATGTCAGTCCACATCTGCCAACTTCTGTCATAGACATTCAGCATTTCTGTTTCCAGCTGCCAGATTGTGCCCACTGATTACAGGATATTTCAGGCCTTTGGTGGGAGATAAGCATTCTGTAGCACTAACAACAGGCCTGGTGCTCCTGGTTTATTGGGCTTCAGTGTCAGTCTCCTCACTTTCCCCTCTCATCTCCATTCTGCTCATCGTTTGCCCTGCTCTGGTCACACTGCCTCTTCTATGGTTTCTCACCAAACCACACTCTTTTCAGATGACTTTTCTGCTTAGAAGGCTCAGCTCCCATCTTTGGCCCAGTTAACTGTGGCTCATTCTTTGCTATTCAAACTCACGATCAAGTCCTTGTCTCCAGCAAACTGCCATGCTCATGTGTATGCTGTCTTATCAACCCTGACACTGTAGCAGGTAACAGGAAGGACAAAATTACATGGAATGGGGACCCAGGAGAGGGAATGCTACTAATCTGTGATACTTAGAAAAACTAAGCTAGTCCTGAATAAAAGACCAAAGACTGTAAAGACAAAACTAACTCAGGCCAAGGATGTAGCTCAGTTGGTAGAGTGCTTGTCTAGCATGCAGCAAGCCCTGGGCTCCATCTTTTAGCAGTGCTTGAACCCCTGCATGGTAATGTCTATAACTCCAGCATATTCACACAAGTGGAAGCAGGAGGAGGTCAACCTCTTATACACAGTGAGTTTGGGGTCAGCCTGGGCTACATGAGCTCCTAAAAAACAAAACAAAACAACAAACAAACAAAAAGAAACCAAGAGCAAAACAAAAAAGGTAACTTAGAAGTATTTTCATGGGTCTGGAGAGATGGCTCAGTGGTTAAGAACACTGACTGCTCTTCCAGAGGTCCTGAGTTCAATTCCCAGCAACCACATGGTGGCTCACAACCATCTGTAATGGGATTTGATGCTCTATTCCAGTGTGTCTGAAGGCAGCTATAGTGTACTCACATACATACAATTAATAAGTCTTTTTAAAAAAAGAAATATTTTCACTTGTAGCTGGATGTGGTGGCACTTGCTTGTGATCCTAATGCTTGGGAGACGGGGGCAGTTAGATCAAGAGTTTGAGGTCATCTTTGGCTACGTAGTAAGTTTGAGGCCAGGCTGGGTTAATAAGATCCTGTCTCAACCTTCTCATTGCCACCAAAATTCAAAGTTAGGTGCAATGGCCTGTGTTTATGGACTGGATACTTTTGAGGATGAAGGAGAAGGGTCACTTGAACCTATAAGTTTGGGGTCAGCCTGGATGATGGAGTGATGCCTTACCTCAAAGACCGGGTGTGGTGCTGGGAGGATAGCTCAGTGGTTAAAGGCACTGGCTGCTCTTCAAAGGACTCAAGTTCCTTTCCCAATACCCATGTTTATCTGGCTCATAACAGCCTGTAACTCCAGCTCCAGAGGATCCAACATGCTCTTTATGTTTCTGTCAATACCCATGTATACATGTCATATTCACACACAAGCACACACATAAATAAATCTGGAGAATCCTGCCAGCTGAAATGATCCTTGAAAAGACAAGAACAAAACCCAGTTCAGCCCACTGGGTCAATACTTTGAGAGTCTGACATCAGCTCGTTTATTTTTGCCGTATTCAAGCAAATCACAATTTTGGAAAAAAGTTTTCAGGTAACTCAGCCCTGTGAGTACAACACAGATTAAGACCTGTTTACGTTGAAGCTCTTTACAAAGTCCATGTGGCTTCATCTGTTAGATGGGATCTTCTTGACTTAGAAGCAATGCTCAAGACAAGGGTCTAGGGAGAATGCCTGGGGTAGACAGAATGTTGTAGGACAGGATTGGCCTGGCCCTAAGAAAACATAGAAATCAATTAGACTGTTGTAAAGTGCAAATGACCTTTCTCACAAGGATTAGTTTTATGGCCTAGAAGTATTGCTCAAGGTTTTAGGGGGAAAGGAGCTGGGCATATGGGCGGAGCCTGTCTCGACAGGTAGCAAAGAAATTACCAGTTTGTAAACTACATTTTCCCCCAGCATTCCAGGAGAACAGCCAAATATCTTCCCCCTTTGGAGAGATCAACTGTATGTTTAACTTTTCCTGCCTTCTCCAGTGCTTATCTGTGGGCACAAGGACCTTTTTGCCATCTACAAATAGAAAATTTAAAAAGAATAATGAAGTGTCTGGCCGGTTAGCTCAGTTGATTTGAGCGTGGTGCTAATAACGCCAAGGTCGCAGGTTCCATCCCTGTATGGGCCACACATGGATTATATTTGTGGGGCAGTGGTGGCACACGTCTTTAATCCGAGCACTCAGGAGGCAGAGGCAGGCAGATTTCTGAGTTTGAGGCCAGCTTGGTCTACAGAGTGAATTCCAGGACAGCCAGGGCTACACAGAGAAACCTTGTCTTGAAAAACCAAAAAAAAAAAAAAAAAAAAAAAAAGAATAATGAAAACACTCTTCCACAGTTCCCCTCCCAGTTCAAAATTCTCTGTAGCTCTTGATCACTATGGAAGCATATAGGCATTTGAAACCTCTTGAATTCAGTTTTCAGCCCTTCCTATGTCGTTGCTGCTTCCACAGGAAACAGCTATTTTCTTTTCTCAAAAACACCCTCCCACCCCCATACTGTCCTTCAAAACAAATAAAATCCACTTCTGCCTGGTGATTTTCAGTCCTCTGCTTATTTTTACTTCTGCATTATGGAAAGCAGTTTAAGTGTTGGTCTGAGAAGGGAGGTCCTTTCTTCCAGGGGGATGGACAGGGAGAATCTGAGTAGATTGAAACACAATCTTCTCTGGGGGGCGGAAGAGGGAAACAGCATTTTGGAAACATCTTATCACCACTGCTGTGTTATTTAATGCAGTTTACTCACCCGACCCCAAACAGTGGCAAAACCCAGTCATCATCCATCAACTCAGAAGACTGGGCACAGTAGCCTGCGGTGGCTTTGCTTCCCAGAGTCTGAGGCTTAACCTGGGTTAGCTCATCGAGCCACAGATGGCAGGGACAGCTTGTCTGCCTGTAGTTGTCATGTCTGGGGCTTCCTAGAGCTCTTTCCTCACACATGATGTCAGGGCTAGTGTGGCTGAAATATCTGGGGATAGGCTTACATCTCTCCATGTAGCCTCTCCATATGATTGAGTTTCCTATAGCATGTCAAGATGATTCTGAGATGAACAGCCCAGAGTGAGAGTTCTGAGAGATAGGAGTATGTTGGTTGCTGAAACCAAATAATCAACAAGAAGCAATTTAATGGAGGAAGGATATATTTTGGCTTGTGGTTTATAGTCCATTACGGGAGGAAGGGGAAGGTACAGCAACTGGAAAGAACATGTATGAGCCTGCTCACAACTTGAGGGACCAGGAATCAAAAAGGCAGACTAGCGGTCGAAGCAACAAGGAGAAAAGTCACTAATGTAGCCAACAAAGCTCCTAGTTGCTAGCCAAAGGCCAATGTTTTAAATAGATCTTGTGTTGCGTTTATTTAGTGTGCGTACATGGCCACTTATGTTACAGCACTATGTGGAGGTTAGAGTATAACCCATGGAGTTGGTCCTCTCCTTCCACCGTACAGACCCTGGAATTGAGCTCAGGTGTCAAGCTTGGCAGCAAGCACTTTTACATGTTGAGATATCTCACTAGCCCCATTGTAGGTCTTTCTAGGGGCTGGAGAGTGGTTCAGTTAAGAGCCCTTGCTGCTCTTACAGTGGACTAGAGTTTGGTTCCTAGTACTCACACTATGGTGGCTCCTACTGCCTGTGACTCTAGCTCCAAGAAATCCAGACTGCTGGCTTCCACAGTTACTTGCACATCCGTGCATGAGCCCCCTCCCCACATAACATAATTACAAATACTAAAAAGTAGATTTTTCTAAGGATAAGCAGTAAAGCCTGTACACTCTGTTTTGAACACTGGCAGACATGTAATGATGATATAAGAATGAAATAACATGAAATAATTCCATTCAAAACAGGAAGGAGAAGAAAAGGACATGAGACATATAGTAGTCATTTGTCCATAGAAATTCTGAAACTCATCCAGACTCATTTCTAGGTCTTTGATTAATGCCCAGTCTTGCTACCGGAGATTCATGGCTCTGTTCTTGGGCCTGTTGGCACTACCTTTAGACATGAAGATATCTAAGAAGATATCTTCCAAGGAGATAGTCTGTGTTTGCAAACCTGCTGCTTTCTCAGCCTGCCCGTTGGGTGCCCTGGGGTCTCTCTCTCTCTCTTTCTTGGTTTTTGGAGACAGGGTTTCTCTGTGTAGCCCTGGCTGTCCTGGAACTCACTCTGTAGACCAGGCTGGCCTCGAACTCAGAAATCCACCTGCCTCTTCCTTCCCAAGTGCTGGGATTAAAGGCATGCACCACCACTGCCCAGCACCTGGGGTCTCTTTTTATTTTGTAAAATCTCTGTTGTTTTCAATCTAATAAAAGTAACTTAGAAGCACAATGAAAGGGGCTGGAGAGATGACTCTGTGGTTAAGAAAATTTGCTGCTTTTGGAGCTAGAGGAACCAGGTTCAGTTCCCAGCATCCACATGGTGTTTCACATCCCTCTATAGCTCCAGTTCCAGGGGATTCTGTTGGGGATTGGTTCCAGTGCTTTGAATTAATCCTGCTTCCAAAATCAGAAATCTGCTATCCAAAGGCTGAAGAGTCCTTGTCTCCAGTTGGTTTTTGATTGATCAATAAAGAGCCAATAGCCAATGGCTGGGCAGGTAGACTGAGGTGGGACCTTTAGGTTTGCACTAGGAACTTGGAGAGAGGAAGAGAGAAACTCACCATGACTGAGGGAGAAGGATGGGATGTAAGAGCTGCAGGAGAGAAAGCCAACCAGCCATGTAAGTATTTGGGTAGGTGGCCACTGGCCACTTCCCCGATTGGGTCTGGGGTAGCATGGGAAGGTTCAGGAGTTCAGGAGTACCAGAGGGGAGTGATTGCTAGCAGGGGAAGGTTTAGGAATGCCCAACCTTTGAGCTTGTCATGGCATGTCAAAAATTAACTGGCGTGTGTGTGTGTGTGTGTGTGTGTGTGTGTGTGTGTGTGTGTTTCATTTGTGAATCCAGAGGGCTCTGGCAGGTGGCTTGGAGCATGACCCACTGGGAGCATAAAGCCGTTTAGCCTGTTACCGCAACAGAATTCAACACCCTATTCTGACATCCTTGGGCACGTGATGGACATACACCCATGCACATGATATGAAATAAATAAACTTTAAGACAAACATAAAACCAAAAATACCTCTGTGAGTTTTCAAGTAATAGTGTTGATGTTCATTCTATCAGACAAAAAGCCAAACCCTAAAGTCTCTAAAACATAATCTTTTCTCTTTCTTAGATTTGAAGTTCAGTTCTGAGATGAAACTCTTAGGATTTCTCTGAGCTTTGTTTTCTAATTAGAAGAGTGCTCTTCAATCTTAGAGCTATTCTGTGTTGAGAAAAATCAGAGACTATTTTTATCCAGAGGTTGTGCTTTCCGTGAAATGTGCCAGCACATCCAGTCTTTAGTATTTGACCATTTCCTGCTTGTAGAGTCTTTTGTCTTTTGCTGGCAAAGATTAAGGATTAAAGGCAGCTTTATTTCTGAATTTGCCAGTTCTTGGCTTCTTCTTTTTCATGTGTATGTGGTGTGTGTGTGTGTGTGTGTGTGTGTGTGTGTGTGTGTTCACATGTGTGCGCAGGCCAGAAATTGATGTCAGCTGTCTTTCTTGATCATTCTCCACTTTATGTACTGAGGCAGGGTCTCTCACTGAACCTACAACACTGGTCATCTTACCTGACAGGTCAGTATTGTAGAATACAGGGTGTGGTGTTCTGAATAAGAATGGCCCTTATAGGTTCATATGTTAAAATATTTGGTCCCCAGTTAGTGGAACTGTTTGGGAAGGATTAGGAGGTGTGGCTTTGTTGGAGGAGGTGGTCACTGGAGGTGGGCTTGGAGGTTTCAAAAGCCCATGCCAGGCCCAGTCTTTGTCTGCAACTTACAGATCAGACGTGAACTCTCAGCTATTGCTCCAAAGCCATGTCTTACTGTTTGCCACCATGTTCCCTGCCATGAAGATCATAGACTAACCCTGTAAGCAAGCCTTGAGTTGAGTGCTTTCTTTCATAAGTTGCCTTGGTCATGGTATCTTTTCAAAGCAATAGAACAGTAACTAAGGTACAAGATTTGCTGCTGAGTACTATCTTTGGTGGCTTTGTTCCCCAGGGGCCTGCATACCTTCTGGCACTATTAAGTCTAGTAAACAGGGAGGAAACTTTCAGATTAGTTCAAACTTGATTTGTGTTCTTCAGCAACAGAGCTGCAGTAATAGGATTTTGCAGTCTAGTTCTAGTGGGCAACTAGGAGTAATAGCTATAACCTATTCTGTTTGTGGAGAAGGTACTCTGGGTCTTCCCTAGTCAATAAGTCATAGGCGTATATCCTATGCCTGGTGCCATCCATTCATGCAGGGTACCTGTCTGTGCTCAAACCCTCTTAAAGTATTTTTAAATTAGCATATTCTATTTTATTCAATCAATCAATTAAATAATTAATTATACTAATTATTCAATCAAGCATTCATTAATTATTAATTAATAGAATAAAATTTATTACAAATTATGAGTAAATCAATAAAATAAATAAATTAATATGAATAATTATTGAATTAATTAATTATTTAATCAGTTCATTTTAATGTTTTCTTCTTTTTTAAAAAGATGTATTTATTTATTTTATTTATACGAGTACACTGTCGCTTTCTTCAAACACACCAGAAGAGGGCATCAGATTCTGTTACAGATGGTTGTGAGCCACCATGTGGTTGCTAGGAACTGAACTCAGGACCTCTGGAAGATCAGTCAGTGCTCTTAACTGCTGAGCCATCTCTCCAGCCCCTAATTTTATTTTTTTTAAGATGGAGTTTCTTTGTATAGTCTTGGTTGTCTTAGAACTAGCTTTGTAGACCAGGCTGGCTTCAAACTCACAGGGATCTGCCTCCCCAATGCTGGGATTAAAGGTGTGTGACAGCACCTCTCAGCTTCCTATTTTTAAACTTTAAAAATTACATTTATTTATTTGGTGCATGTGTGTACACTAGTATGTATGTGTGTGGATACCCAAATACCATGGCATTTGGACCAACAGAGGACAGCATTCTGGAGTTGATTCTTTCCTTTCAGCTTGTGGGTTCCAGGATTCAGATTCTGGTTAAACCCTTGGTGGCTAATGCTTTTACCCGCTGGACAATCTGGCCAGCCTCTCTTTCTAATTTTTGTAACTTCAGGCAACAGTGTTGTTGAGCTTTCTGTCACTGTGTAACAGGTGTCATCTTTATTAGTTTGCTTCTAGAAGTATTGTAACAAAGTATCCCAGAATGAGTACCTTAAATCACATTAATGTCAGCATTTTTGTTGGATGTTTGGGGAATGAGGGTGGGGTCTGGGGGAATGGAAGTGGGTAGTGGGTGGTGGGTATGGGTGATGGGAAGTGTCTAATACCAAGTTGTTGGCAGGCTTGGTTCTATCTAAGGACTGTGAGGAAGAATGAATTACATGTCTCTTTCTCAGCTGCTGGCTATTTGCTCATACTTCTTAGTGTTCCTTAGCATGTAGAAGTATATGACTCTGATGTCTGCCTTCCTGTTTGCATGGTGCTCTTCCCATGTGCATGTTTGTGTCCATATTTGGCCTTTTTATGAGAATACCATTCATACTGGATCAGAATTATCTCTAAAAAGACCCCATCTCCAAATATGATCTTATTCTGAAGTATTGGGGGTTAGGACTTCAACATGTGAATTTTGGGGATGACACGAATACCAGCTTTATTGTTTTTTTCCTTACTTTCTTCTTTTACCCCTGTAGAGAGACTGTCTTGTGTATTGTATGGATGCATCACCTGTCAATTAAAAAACCTATGGCCTATAGGAAAGGTTAGAATAGAAGGTGGGACATCTGGGAAGTAGGAAGAATTCTGGGATAGAGCCAGATATTGCCTGAGAAGATGTGAGTAGTCTAACGCTTGGTACCTGAGCACAGGTAACCAGCCATATGGCAGAAAATAGATTATAATAAATGGGATAATCTAAGCTATGACTCTAGTCAGAGAAGAACCTAGTGATATGGGCAAGATATTTGTAAATATATTTTGAGTCTGAGTCTAATTTCTGCGAGCATGGGACTGGGAGGAGGAGAAATAGGTTTAACTTCTACATACCCCCCCCCCCCCCCCGTTTTGAGGTAGGGTCTTTTTTTTTTCTCAAGACAGGGTTTCTCTGTCCTGGAACTCACTCTGTAGAGCAGGCTGGTCTCGAACTCAGAAATCCACCTGCCTCTTCCTTCCCAAGTGCTGGGATTAAAGGCGTGCGCCACCACTGCCCGGCAGTAGGGTCTTTCTGTACAGCTCAGATAGGCCCTGAACTCACACTGCAGCTCAAGTTATCCCTGAATTTGATGATCTTCTTGCTTCAGTCTCCTGAGTGCTAGAACTTAAAATGTGTCGCATGTGTAGCCTGGCCTGGTGGCTCAACGGTTAAGAGTGTGTTCTGTGCTTGTAACTGATCTGAGTTTGGTTCCCAGTACCATGGTGGCTGCTCCCAACCGCCTGTAGCTTCAGGGAGGTATGATACCCTCTTATGGCCTCAGAGACCTGCACGCACAAAGCACACACACATGTAAATGTAAAGAAAACAATTTCAGATGTTTCAGGTGGTGTATATTTTTAATTTCACCACCCCAGAGGCAGAGGCAGAGGCAGGCAAAAGGGCTGTGAGTTGGAGACCAGTCAGGTCCTTGTCCATTTAGGAAGTTCCTCCCTAGCTAAAGCTACATAGTGAAACTGTGTCAAAAAAGGGGGTGGGTAGAATTTTAGGGAACTAATTTGTAGTTCGGCTAAATTGCCATAGGACAAATCCATTATACAAGCCATACTGTGATGGTGTGTGCCACACTAGCTTTTCATTTAAGCCTCATGTTATTTATTTTATCATGTTAGTTATCATTTAAATACGTTATTTAATAGTACTCCAGATAAATAGTAGTACTCCATTCTATTTTACAAGCAGGGAAATGAAACTTTATAGTTATTCATAGATGAGTAAATGGGAAAGTCAAGATTCTGCCCCCATCTGTGTAGTAACTGGCCATTTTCTCAACTGACCCTAAATGACTCGTGCCTACTGATCTTCATTTAATAGTTTCACTCCCTATTAAATAGGATGGACCCGAGAAATTAGTAAGACGTTGAATAAGTGATGATGAATGACACTCAGGGCTGGATTTTAAAAAAAGACATTGTAGGTGCAAGGTGTGGTGGTTCTTTTATTTTTTCCTTTTTGGTTTTTCTAGACAGGGGTCTCAGTGTAGCCCTGGCTGTCCTGGAACTCACTCTGTAGACCAGGCTGGCCTCGTACTCAGAAATCCGCCTGCCTCTGCCTCCCAAGTGCTGGGATTAAAGGCATGTACCACCATGGCCTGGCTGGTGTGGTGGTTCTTATTTGTAATGCTAGCAAATAAATGAACCGACCAACTATCCAACCTAAAAGAAAAAGGAATCAGGATTTTAGAAGTAGGCTCTTGGAAATACAGAATAGCCTAGAGAAAGGCTTTGAAATATGCTTAGTGTGTCTGGATTCTGAAAGTGTCGTCTAGTGGTGAAACGGAACCTTCAGAATTAGGATTTCTTTCTTTCTTCCTTTCCCCCCCCCCCTCCCCCCCCCCCCCCCCGCTCCTCCCTCCCCTCCTCCTCCTTCCTCCTCTTTCTCTTTCTTCCCCTCCTGAGGCAGAGTTTTGCTTTGCAGTCCTGGAATGCACTGTGCAGACCAGAGTAGCTCAAACATGTAGCCATCCCTACCTCCCCGTACTGAGTACAGGTGTGTATTACCACGCCTGCTCTAGAGTTTTGGTTTTTTGGTTTTGGTTTTTGTTTGTTTGTTTTTGCCACTACTTAGGCAAGTGAGTTGGCATAAATAAATTAGAGGTTAAACCTGTTTTTTGCTGACTGAAGATTTGGGCTGGAGCTAAAGAAGATAAACAATAAAAACTGTTCTTGGCCGGGCAGTGGTGGTACACACCTTTAATCCCAGCACTCGGGAGGCAGAGGCCGCAGATTTCTGAGTTGGATGGCCAGCCTGGTCTACAGAGTGAGTTCCAGGACAGCCAGGGCTACACAGAGAAACCCTGTCTCGAAAAACCAAAAAGAAAAAAAAAATGCTTTTGACTTTTGATAGTTATCCTTTCCATAGTGTCTAAGGATTGTGCTATAGTGATGAGATGCAAGTTATCCATCATAGTCCGTTACCCTAGGCAGTGGAAAAGAGCCTTCTGGAACATCTGGTATCCATGTTCGTTTTATTTGTGGAGAATTTGAAGCCAGGAGACTTCAAGTGTAAGAGATGTAAGATATAGGAGATGCCGTCCGGGCACTTCTCTAGGCCTGGATGGGTTCTTTTAAGTGGGTCAACCATTCTCACTAGTAAAATGGACGGAGTGATTTGCATGATTTCCATTCATGCAAGCACAATCCATCAGCGACCTCACTTCGGTAAAGCTCTTCCTAGGATGTGAACTGATCCTCGGCAGCTGGGGTTAGAAAGAAAACATTGCTGGGCTTATCAATATCGTTTTACACATTTATTTATTTAGTGTAGGTGTGTGGGCATGCGGTGGGAGTCAGGAGACTTGCGGTTCTCATTCCATTATGTTGGTTTAGGAGATGGAACTCAAAAGTCGTTAGGTTTGGCACCAAGAGCCTTTATCTATTGAGCCTTTATCAGCTCACCCTTAACTCTTCTTAAAACTTGTTGCTGTGCCCCTAGAGGCCACTACAGAGGGCCATCAGCCTGGGCACTTTTCGGGGTCTTGTCTGGCGTCTTGAGATCCCCCCCCCCCCCTTCATCCACCCCGTATAACTCCATCTCAGGACTGAACTGCGGGACTCCTGCAGAAGCCACAGAGGCTGATCTTACGTGTTCCTTGGGATGGTGGACATTTCTTTGGGAGCACATGTGAGCTTAGAAAATGGCCTGAGTTTGTGTGGAAACCCACCACAAAGACTTAGCGTGGTGTTTACGTACCCGTAGTGGACAGAGGGTTTGCCAGGGGCTGGCTGGTGAGACGGAGGGGCGGGACCAGAGGGGCGTGTCCTCGGGAGGGGCGGGACCTGCGGCGGTCAGGTGACCGAACGGCGGGCAGCGTCGTCTTTGGAGAGTCTGCTGGAGGCAGAGGCACTGAGGGGCCGACCGGGCTGACTAGGTCTGTGGGGCAGCGCGGCCGCGGCCATGGGGGGCTTGAAAGAAGAACTGCTCAAAGCCATCTGGCACGCTTTCAGCGCGCTCGACCTGGACCGCAGCGGCAAGGTCTCCAAGTCGCAACTCAAGGTGAGCCTCCTGCCGGCGTCTCCCTCCTGTAGGGCACGGGACCCGCGGCGGTGTCCGCAGGGAGGGCTGGTTGGGAATGTGGCGGGGCGGCGGTCCTCACTCTTCCTTCAGGCCTTTGGGCGGTGCGCGGGGGCGGGCGCGCTCCTGCGGCTCCGCTAAGGCTGAGGTGCGCTAAGAGGCGCCGCGGGACCTACCTCTGCAGAGCGTCCCACGGCGACGGGCTGTATGAGGCCCGGGACCTCAGCTTCGCCTCCGGGACGCCGAGCAGAGCCTCCCCGCCCGGCTTTTGCAGACCTTGGGGCTAGTGAGAGCGCGTGCGAGTTCCCTGCTTTTGTAGAGTCCGCCTTAGGGCTGCCCAAAGACCCCAGGGTATGAGGTACGCATAAAGGGATACTTGTAAGTTGAGTAAACCTCAAAGTGGCACCCAGCCAGGAGAAATTGGCAGCGTCTTGAAAAGCCTGAAATATAGAAACAGACAAGAGGAGCCATTCAACAGGCATTTTAAAAATACACACATTTTGGATCTGAATGACTGGTTTTCTTAACCTCTTCTGAGAAGAGATTTCCGAAGTTCGAGTTTGCTTTGTATGTTTTGTGCAGTAAATGAGGAAGTTCTTTTCAGTAGTGACTTTTATGCCTGCAGGATCTGGCGTTCTCACTTGTTTTCCTTTTGATCTAATTCGTTAAATCATAGTCTGGAAGGACCGATGGAAATTAGCCACATACTTGTACTCTTAAAAAAAAAGTAATATATGGGGCCTTGGAGAGACAGATGCTTAGGGCGACTGCTCTTCCAGAAGCCCAGAATTCCGTTCCCAGCACCCACGTGGGGTGGCTCACATAGCTATAGAGTAGCCTGTAATTCCAGCTCCAGGGGATGCCTCTTGCCTCTGTGGGCAGCAGCACACGCATTTTTACACGCACGCTCATAATTTAAAAATAATATTTTTAAAAGTTAATAATAGGTTTTTCTGGTGTATACAGTTCAATGAGTTTTAGTACATGTAGGAAGTCACTATCACTAACTAGGATTTCATCAGTTCCGTCCCACAAAGCTTTGTCATACTGCCCCATCTCCAACAGGTGGGAACCACTGATCTGTTCTAGTCTTCCTTTTTCTAGTGTGATATGAATGGGATCTTCTGAAACCGGCTTCCTTTACTCAGATGAATGCCTTAGAAATTAACCTACCTTGAGTGTATTGTTAGTGCTAGGCTATTACATCATAGGTGTGCCGAGTTATCTATGCACTCTTGAAGATTTGTTATTTCTAGTTTATTCGTGATTCTGAATAGAGTGTATGACTCGTTTTTATTTTTATTTTACCTATTATAATTTTTAGATAGCGTGTAGCCAGGTGTACTTTTAACCATTCTAACATATCATATTTAGTCCATTCACAAGTAATGTAATGATTGATATTGATAGATTAGGCTTGCCATTTTATGATTGGCTTCTGTTTTCTATCCTAATTTTTTTTTTCTCTGTGTACCTGGAATTATTATTTTGCCACTTTAAGGGGAATGTAGAAACCTTATGCCATGTAGCTCCATTACCCTTTCTGCTTTATGTTGTAATTATCATGCTTATTACTCTACATAACATTGAAACACATCATCACCATCATCATCACCACCACCCTCCTCCTCCTCTTCTTCCTCCTCCTCATTTGTTCAACCCTAACTTTTAAAGAACTTTAGAAAACAGCTCATCTTTCCTCCTGATAGTCCCAGGGTATCCCTCAATTTTGTTGATATGGTAGTTGAAGCTTCAGAGATGTGATTTGTCCCAAGTTACAGTACAGTGTAAGCAGTAGCTAGTTTAGAACCAAAATTTTCCCTGTCTGTTTGTCTGCCTGCCCATCTGTCTATCTGTCTATCTTCTTTCTTTCTTTCTTTCTTTCTATCTATCTATCTATCTATCTATTTTGAGACAGGATCTCTCTATATAGCCAAGGCTGTCCTGGAACTCACTATGTAGACCAGGCTGGCCTGGAACTCACAGAGATACACTTCTGCCTCCCCAGTTCTGGGATGAAAGAGTGTTGACACTGTGCTTGGCAAGATTTTCACATTTTAAAGCCAATGTTTTAAAATCTGCCCTCTCCCTTCCAGCTGATGACATAACATTCTATTACATTCATTGCACTCCATTAAAAATGTGAGGGAAAGAACCTAGGGGATTTTCTTTTTCTTAAATGAAACCTCTGCTGGTCCTAGAGAACATCCATTTATTTAATCAATCTCTCTCTCTCTCCCTCTCTCTCTCTCTCTCTCTGTGTGTGTGTGTGTGTGTGTGTGTGTGTATGTGTATACTTCTGTGGTTGTCCTGTCGCAGTGTGGATATGGAGATCAGAAGGTAACTTTCTGCAGTCAGTTTTGTCCTTCCATTGTATGGATTCCCAGGATCAAACTCAAGTTGTCAGGCTTGGCAGCAAGCACCTTTTAGCCACTGAGCCATCTTGCTGACCCTCTTATGGGATTATTGGCAGCAAGTTAGGCTTTAAGTGTAAAATCTCAGTTCATAGTTTTCAACCACATGGTGGTAGCACATCTGTGAAGTTGTATTTGATCTCTCCTGGGACAACATAAGAGACTTTGGATTAATTCAGTGTGTACATCTTGCCAGTGTTTTTGGAACTGAAAATACTTTAAATTTTTTCTAGGCGTCTGATTCCATTTCATTGGGGAAAGTTGTGTTTTGGAACTAATGTATTGATTTGTGTGTAAGGTACCATGCTGATTTAATAAAAGGTTAGTGGTTTTAGGCTGTTAAGATTTTTTTCTTCTCTGTATTGGGGATGGAACCCAGCATACTAGGTGAGTACTCTACCCCTGAGCTATACCTATAGTCCTACTTTTACTTAAAAAAAAAAAATATGTATGTGTGTATGCATGTGTTTTTGTGTGTGTGGGTGCACATGCATTCATGGTAGTTACGGAAGACAGAGAATAACCTCAGGTGCCATCCTCAGAAATTCCATGAACCTCCCACAGACAAGGTCTTTCATTGGTTTGAGCTCACCAATTAGACTAGTCTGGTTGGCTGCTGAGCCCCAGGAAATCTTCCTGTCTCCACCTTCCCAGGGCTCACATTATAAGCACACACCACCATGTTGAGTATTTTCACATAGGAGCTAGGGATTGAATGCCTTTATCCACTGAGCCATTTTGCTGGTCTACTTTTAAATTTATTTTTTAATTAAAACTTTTAGTGTTAAAAGATTTATTTTTATTATTTTTAAATTATGTATATGTTTATGTCTTTGTGTGGGTATGTGTCCATGACTGCACATGCCTAAGGAGGCCAGAGACATCAAATTCCCTGGAATTGGAGTGACACGTAGTTATGAGTGGGTGCTGGGAACAAAACTCTGGTCCTTTGCACGATCAGTACATGCTCTTAACTGCTGAGCCATCTCTCCAGTTCACATTCATAACTAAAACTTTTAAAAAACTTATTATTATTGTGTGTGTGTGTGTGAAATCAGAAGCATGCGGGCCATGGTGTGTCTGTGGTGTTCAGAGAATAACTTTCAGGGGTCTCTTCTCTCAGTCCACGGTGGGGACAGAGTTCATGTCTCCAGGCTATACTGCTGAGCCATCTTGCTGGCCTACCTTTATATCTTTTTGCACAAATGGATACTTTCGGTAAATACCGAATGGTTGCTTCATGTGTTTTGCACTGTGCCCAGGGCAGGAGATAGAGTTGGGAGAAATGGGAGTCTTTGCTTTCAAAGAGTTTGAATTAATTTAAAATTTAAGAGGATAAAATATTAGACAATGCCCTTTTGCTCCTTCTCTCTGTCCCCTGCTTAGGTAATGGCCCTGTCTTGAAAAGACAGGAAGTCTATCGAGGAATAGGAGCGAGGTCCTGCAATCCCAACACTTGAGAATCTGGGGCAGTAGGATTGGTACAGGTTTGAGATAGTCTTGGGTATATAGTGAGCCAAAGCTACAGAGCAAGACAGTTTAAAGAACCCAGAAGGGCCAGTGAGATGGCCCGGCTGGTAAGGGCACTTCCCCCCTAAGTTGACTGCCTGAATTTGACCCCTGGGACCCCTATGGTGGAAGAAGAGAATTGATTCCTGCACTGTCCACAGTCCTCTACATGCATGCAGTGGTAGGCATACATGGCATCATGCATGCAGTGGTAGGCATACATGGCATCATGTAGTGGTAAAGATAGGAACCACAAAGACAATAGAAATATCATTAAATAGAAGATACTCAGTTTGAAACTTAAAATCCAAAGAAAAAGTTAATACTGTAATTTGGTGTTACAAATACAGAGGTTTACTGAACTTGTCAGTAAAATAAAGATATACGTGGGCTAGAGAGATGGCTCAGTGGTTGAAGAGCTCCGCCTGCTGCTCACAACCATTTCAGTTCCAGCTCTAGGGATCCAGTACTCTCTTCAGACCTCAGGGGGTTCCTGCATACACACAGTGCACATATGCATTCAGGCACACACATCTGCACGTGAAAACAAATAAGCATCAACACATGGGACACACTGTAAAAACCATGTGTGACTTACAAAGTCTTGATAGGAGCAGTTCTGCATTGTCACAGGGATGCTTCCTTGTTAAAGTGCTTGGGTATAAGGTCACTGCAGGTTAGTGATTTTCCTGAAAGTTTTCAAAAGTCCCCTCCTCCCCAAGGGTGAAGAAGGGAACCATTTATGCCCACTGTAGAAACCATCAGCTCCATTAGCCCAATTTATAACATATTGTTAAAAGGCAGCTCATTATTGTACTCCAATGTTGATTTGGTGTTACTGTTTCATATGTTAGACACACAGAGACACTTAAGAGGTTATGTTCAGTTTCTTTTTAAAAATCTTTAAACACATTGCTGTAGAAATAGTTCAGTAAGAGCACTCAGTACTCTTGTCGTGCCTGACCCCCTGACCCCCTGACCCCCAAGGGTCTCACTATGTGGCTCTGGTTCTGAGACTCACTGTGTAGTCCGCACTGTCCTCAGACTCAAAGAGATCTGTCTGCCTTTGCCTCTTGAGGGCTGGGTTAAAGGTGTGCATCACTACATCCGACTACACTTGTTCTTACACAGGACCAAGGTTGGATCTCCGCATCCACATGGTGGCTCACAGCCATTTTAAACTCCAGTTCCAGTGATATCCTCTTCAGTACCAGCACTTTCTGTACATACATACATCAGGCAAAACATTCATATACATAAAAAAACTTAAAACAGATTTCTAGGTCTGTGGGGTGTGTGTGTGTGTGTGTTTCTGTATCTGAGAGTATATATGTGCACAGGAGTTTAGGTACCCATGGAGACAAGATGCATAGATCCCACAGTGCTGGAGTTACAGATGGTTTCAAGCTGTCTGATGTGAATGCTGCGAACTGAACTTGGGTCTTCTGCAGGAGCAGTTTCAATCTTAACCACTGAGACATCTCTCTAGCCCACCGCTCACCTCCATTTTATTTTTCTGATAAGGACTCACGTAGACAAGGTTACCCCTCACCTGATCCTGCTGCCTCCACATCCCAAATGCTGGGATTACAGGCAAGCATCACCACTCCTGGCCGCTAAGTTCAACTTTTTCTAATTGGGTAGAGATGTGCTCATCAGTGGGAGTAGATAGTACACTAACAGGAAAGAAACTTTCAAACTTGTTCTCAAGAATATTCCTTTCTTAGAACAAATCGATTACATCATTCATCTTGGATGCAATTTTCTTGTGTTTTCTGATAGCTATTAAAAGATTGTCAACCGTGGAGAGATTCTGACACCTTTTCTTGTAGGGAAGGGCTATTTAGAGGAAGCTGAATAAATATGGTTGAATTGAAGGTTGGATTTTTTTTTTTTTTAAAAAAAATAATGTTTTCCCCTGGTTTGGTTTAATTTTGGATTTTTGTTCTTATTTATGTGTGTGCCCCACAGAGTCAGAGGACAACCTCTGGAGTCAGACTTAGCCTTCCACCTTGTTGGAGATAGTCTTGTTCACTGCGGCATAAACCAAACTAGTCGACCTGTACATTTCTTGCAGTCTGTTCTCTGCCTTCCATTGTGATATTTTTGAGAATTCTGGAATTTTGATCTCTTTAAAAAACACAGATATATTATAATATGCTTTCATTTTAATCTCAGATGTAGGGATATGGGGCTGCTTCGGACTGTCCATGGCATCTTACTATGATTTGCCTTGTGCTCTAGCAGAAGCGTGGTTTTTCCAGCTGCAAATAGTTTCTGTGATGCTGTGACATTTGGAATTCTGGGAAGTTTTCAGAGGGTACATAGATGCTAGGGTCCCATGAGGTGGAGTGGGTTGTTGGTTGTTTAGGGAGGTTGGTTGTGGTATGTTAGTAGCTGTGGTCAAAGAAGAAACAAGAAAGAAATTAGATTCAAGATGTCTGTCTATCTCTCCTTTCTTCTCTTCCTCTCTCCTTCCTTCTTTTCTTCCCTCCCTTTCTTCTCTCCATCCTTCTTTCTCTCCTATTTAGTGATGAGGTGAAATTGGGAGGACAAAGGGTGGGAAAAAGAAGAACCCACAAAGCAGCGAAGACCAGCTGCATTCCATCTCCTGGTAAGGGCGCTGGGATTACAGTGCACAAGCTACTGCATCAGGCTTTCATTTGGGTTCTGGGGATCTGAACTTTGGTTCTTATAGTTAGCCAGCCAACCCTTTACCCCGAGTCAACTTCTTAGACTCTTGTCTAATTGTATTTGCTATTTTATGTATTTGTGTATATATGTATGTATGTGTGTATGTATGTGTGTGTGTATGTATGTATATGTGTATGAATATGTGCAGGTGCACACGTGTGCCTTCATGTGGAGGCCAGAGGACACCCTTGACATTTATTCCTTAAGTAAGATCTACTTTGTTTTTTGAGACACAATCTCTTGCTGCTCTGGGGCTCACCAGGATGACTGATGGAGCTAGGGGGCCACTTGTCTCAGCTTCCCCAGCCCTAGGACTATGAGCATACACCAGCATGCCCAGCTTTTATTGTTATTTCTATTTATTTCATGGGGTTTTTGTTTTTTTGGTTTTTTTTTTTTTTGCCTTTTGTTTTTGAGACAGGGTTTCTCTGTGTAGCCCTGGCTGTCCTGGAACTCACTCTGTAGAGCAGGCTGGCCTTGAACTCAGAGCTCTGCCTGCCTCCTGAGTGTTGGGAGGCGGGGGGTTCATGTTTTAGTGTTTTGAGATAGGGTCTCAGTATGTAGCTTTGGTTGGCCTGTAGCTCACCCGCCTCTGCCTTCCAGTACCTGTATTATTATTTTTAAATGAGAGAAAATTGTGTGTAGGTTCCATAGTTTAGGAGACCTTAGTAATCTGCCACTTGAAATAGACTTTACTTTTAGGTCATGGGATCAGTTTGCAGAAGACACATGGGAATAAGTTTGGGTGTATTATTTGAAATAGAGGAAATGATTATTCTTCTATTACATTTTATTTGTCTATTTAGGTGAGGTGTGAGCACGTCACAGTGTGCACACACAGGTCAGAGGCCAACTTGGAAGACTTGGCTCTTTCCTTCTAGATGTGGGTCCCAGGGATCAAACTCAACTAGTCAGGATTGGCAGCAAATGCCATTTTATTGGCCTCTGATTGGTCTTTATTCTGTGGTTATTTAAAAACTATCATCATATTATTTAGCATTTCGCTGGTTGTTCCTTGCTAAGACTTACATATAATGCCAACACAGTAATAAAGGTTATTACTTAACTATTTAAGAGGAATGCCATAGTTCATATATACACATGGTATTAAATTCCTAAGACTAAAAAAAGGGCATTTACGGCATGAAAAGTCTCTCCCAGCCCACACTAGTTCTCCGCCTTTATGCTCCTTCCAGAGTTCACAATATACCTTAATTTAATACTCTTACTGTTACATAGTGAGTGTTTTTCTCTTAAATATAGAAAACTCTAGTGATATTTTTGCAACCTCTATTATAAAGTTCAGTTTGCAATTATGGTTTCAGTGTGAATTACACATTAGCGCTAGCATGTCTTAAAATAAGTGTGCTGGCCTGTTCTGAGCCTGTTGTTTTTAGAAACTTTTTTTGGGGGGTACGTTTTTGAAGTTGAAGAACTTACAACCATCGTGAAGATTTAAATAAAAATCATGTTGAGTATGGGTAGTTTGCATCGTATTTTCTCAATGGTAGATCTTCATTCATATCCTCCAACAGGCTCTCATTCTGTAGCCTAGGTTAGCCTCAAAACACAGCAAGGCATCTGTGTTAGCCTCCCAAGAGGTTGGATTACAGGACTGAACCATTCGACTTGAAGAATGTTTGAATCACTTGGGTTTTTTAATTCTTTACCTTGGTACTGGTTTGTATATGTTTTGAATAATACCTTGTATTTTGTTCCCGTGTAGGCATCTAGCTTCAGAAGTTTTAACGTGGATTGTTAGAGTAATTGAGCCAGGCAAGAGTAATCAGTTGAAAACATAAAGGAAGGAAATGACAGTAAAGAAAGGCCTTGCTTTGTGTGACACTCAGCATACAAAGCCGTGGTTAATTCTCATGTTCTTGCTGGGAATAGAACTGAGTCTCTAAACCTGCTGGCTGTTTCTGCTAAACACTGAGGTAAAAGCTCTTTATGGTGGGAAACCAAAAATTCTAATTTTAAGAAGCAAGGTTGGGGGATTGGAATCATGAATGAGTGAGCCTACTGAAAGTCGTTATAAGTCAGCATGGTGGTGGTCCCTGCCTGTAATTGCAGGACTCCACAGGTTTGAGACAGACCTGAGAATGGGAAAGCCTGGTTTGGATTACACAGTGAGACGATGCCTCAAAGAAAAAAGTCTCTGCAAATAGTTTTAATATTTTACCAAAACAAAAGAAAAGCTTTCTAAATAAAAAGAGCATCAGATATTTCCAAATCTTACAGTGGGTTGGAGTGAATTATGAGTTATTTCTGTATTCCATTCTTTGCTAGAAAATTTTCAGTGTGATAACTTGGAAATTTGGTGCTTAAAAAAAAAAAAAGTGGAGGGCTGGGGGGGGGGGATCTGATGCTTCCAGGCACCTCCATGATGTACATATACACATGCATGTAAAACCCTGATGCACATATAATAAATCTTTTTTTGTTGAGACAGGATTTCTCTTTGTAGCCCTGGCTGTCCTGGAACTTGATCTGTAGACCACAAATAAATAAATCTTAAAAAATGTAATCTCTTGTCTTATTGAAGATAATACTTGAATCTAGGGCACTATTTTTGGTGTTGTCTGTCTACTTTAACCCCGCATTTCTGGTCTTAAAATTCAAGAGTTTACAAGGCAGTGGTGGCGCACACCTTTAATCTCAGCACTTTGGAGGCTGAAGCAGGTGGAGCTCTGTGAGTTCAAGGCCAGCCTAGTCTACAGAGTTCCACAAGAACAACACAAAAATCTTAGTTTAACTTTCTTGAGCCTCACTTCCTGTTTCTTTTGGTACTCACCACAGTTTCACAGGGATACAGTAACAAAGTTAGAGTGACCTGCTTTCTAAGCTTTCTTCCTCTGGATAGGTGTTTCCCATTCCTGTCCAGCTGAGGAGTGTTCAGAACCTTCCTCCTGTGAGTGGTAAGTAGTAGATCAGAACAGCTGAGTTCTCTCATGTCTCCTTCTTACAACAGAATCACAGCCTGTGTCTCAGCATCCTTTAGTTCTTCTCATCCCACCCTTTTTTTGAGACAAAAATCTCTTTGTCTGGACAAAGTCCACTGTGGCCTGGAACTTACTGTGTACCCCACACTGGCTTAAAATTCAAGCTGACCCTCTTTCTTCAACCTCCCAGTACTGGAATTATAGTAGTCAGCCATCATGCCTGACCATTTTCCTCCTGAAGTGGGGTTCTCACTGTTTTGCCCAGCCTGGCCTAGAACTTGTGGGTTCCCAGGATGCTCTCTCTCTGAGTTCTGTCACTTATTCACAGTCCTTTCTGTACTCCAAGGCTTCTTGACACTGCAGTTCTCAGCAGTTGAGAGGAAAAGCATCGGTTAGGAACTCCACATATGCTAACTTTCTTACAGGAAGAAGAAAGATGCAACATTTATAGACCCTCGGTACCTTTTGTCTCTTTAGGAATAATTAGCTTTGTCACATTTGCTTTGATTAGAAGACTGATAAATGTGTGCACAGTGGACCAGCTAGAAATGACACTAGATAGTAAAAAACGCTGTTCTGGAGCTAGGGCATGTATGACCTAGTGGTAGAGTACTTGTCTGGTATACAGGAGGCTCCTGGTTCCAGACCTCCTAACCCCTCCACCCCCCAACACCATCATCAAAACCAAAACAGTTCTCATTGATTGTAGAGACAGCATTGGAAGGCATTATGTTTTACTGAGTTCTGAAAGGAGGGCCACAGTCTGCCCCCAAGGAGTACAGCCCCAACAGTTCTTTCTACCCATAGGATGATACGTGCTCAGTGAGACAGCTGTTCTACTGGAGTTGAGAGGCAGCTGTTGGCAGCTAACATGGATCTCAGCGACAGACTGAGAACTACTGTTTTATACAGATTTTGGTAGATCGGACGGGATTAAAATTCTGAGATCCGGGGCTGGAGAGATAGCTCAGTGGTTAAGAGCACTGACTGCTCTTCCAGAGGTCCTGAGTTCAATTCCCAGCAACCACATGGCGGCTCACAACCATCTGTAATGGGATCCAGTGCCCTCTTCTGCTATGTCTCAAGATAGATACAGTATCTGTTTTATGCATATGTAATCATATACATAAAACAAATCTTTAAAAAAACAAACCTTTTTTAAAAAAAAATTCTGAGATCCTTTTCTTGGGCAACTTTGGGAAATTGTCTGTTAGTTGCATTTTCATTTATTTATTTTGTGAATGGAGGGAGTATGCACATGTATTGGCATGTCTGTGGAGGTCGGAGCACAACTTGCAGGGGGGGGGGTTCTTCCACCGTGTGGGTGCTGGGATGGAACTAAGGTGAGGCTTGGCATCAAGGATCTTAGCCAGGGAGCCATCTGTCTAGACCTCTACTTCAATATTTTTTCTGTTAAAGGGGAAGATTAAAATGTAGGGTACTTCTCCCTTTCCTGTCCCTTATCCTTGGCTTTTACTTTCTATTGCTTCTGTTACTTGTGAGCCCAAAATATCAAGTGGAAAATTCCAGAAATAAACAGTTCACAAGTTTTAAATAAGTTATTATAGTGTGGGGTGCTCTAGTTGTTCATTCATTCATTCTTCTTCTTCTTCTTCTTCTTCTTCTTCTTCTTCTTCTTCTTCTT
>JADRCH010000134.1:1493323-1548323 GCA_019843965.1 Rhynchomys soricoides
TTCTTCTTCTTCTTCTTCTTCTTCTTCTTCTTCTTCTTCTTCTTCTTCTTCTTCTTCTTCTAAATTATTGCTAATCTTTTGCTGGGCTTAATTCGTAAATTGAATTTTATCATTGATACTTGAAGAAAATATGGTACATTTGGGATCTGGTACTGTTTGCTGTTTCGTGCATTTGAGCTAAGTGTGTCTCTGCACAGATTAGCTTGGAGGTTGGTAGGAACAGAAGCCATATTGTAGGCACCACACAGAGGCAGGAGGCTAGGACAGAAGACAGCAGAGGTAAACCTCAGACTTGAGATCTTGGTTATTGGTTGACTATATACTATGGCTTTAGGTTTTTTTCCTGGAGAAGAGGGCACTACATTGAGCTGCCTCACAACTCTTTCCTACTATAGTCCCTTCCTTTCATTAGAAGTCTGTATTTGAGGTCTCTCCCATGTGGTGCTCAACCCCAGGGTATTATGCATGCAAGGCAGACACACTATACTTGAGTAAGGAGTGAGGCTGCTACACTAGATCTCAAACCTGATGAATTGTGCTTGCCTCGATCTAGCATTGTCAATAACTAATAACCCCACAGATAATGTAATAAAAAATTTAAAATGTAGAGAGATAGTAAGACATACCAAAAAATCACATACAACATCAGCTTTAGGCTTCAGTTGTCCAGTCTTGAACTGAACTTGCAAAATATCTTTATTTTTTAGTTTTTGATTTCCTTTATCAGCTTTCTGTCCATGTTCATTGGTCATTTTCCTATTATATGTTCCTGTTTTTATTTTTCATTTCTAAGAGTGGCTTGGATATTGTGGCATTAACCTTTTTGTTTGCTTGGGTATCTTTTCTAAAAAGGGAAATTTTAAAAAATGTAATGAGATGAAATTTACTAGTGTTTTCTGGTAAATTGTTGGTGAAGCTGATAATTTACCAAAAAATTAAAGGCTTTTCATTTAGCGTATGATCCAGGGGCACATTCATAGTTCAGTGGTACATAGTCCATGGACAGCATCAAGACATGCTTTTAGTTAGATGTAAGTTAGAGTAGGTGAGACACACTCCGGGTTATGCTCCTCCCTTGGCTCCATCCTTGTCATTCTCTGGCACACAGAAGAAAGCAGTAGCAAGCTGAGATTTCTTCCTCAACTTCAGATAGGGATCTTAGATCCCATTGGCACTGGGAACAGAATAAATGCTGTGTTGTGCCTTGTTAAGCAGGGTGTGTTGGTGAATATTTCCTCAAATTTATGAAGAATGACCTATGCTGAAGGGGGTGGGTGGTTTGAAGGCTTGTTTCTAGTTTAGGTCATCACCATGGCACAGTTGGGAGACTTGGATTCTAGTCCCTTCTTTGTTGCATATCACTAGGTGGCTTAGGTCAAGTCTTGGGCCTCAGTCTTTTTATCTGTGATAAAAAGAAATAGAAAGCTGAATGAGGTGGCAGCTGTAATGCCAGCACTTAAAAGGTGGAGGCAGCAGGATTGCCACGAGTTAAAGGTCTGTACAACAAGACCCAGACTTAAACTCAAACTCAAACCAAACCGAAACAGAAAGAGTGGACTTTAAAATGATTGTCATTATTGTTAAAATACGAAGAGTTTTACTATTAAGACACATTTTAGAAAGAACTCCGTCAGCTGTTATTGAAAGCATTCTGCTTATTGATCAGCATGTACTGTGGGTATGCAGTGAAGGTGAGATATTGGCTGTGCTCTCAGAATGTCTAATCTTGTGGGAGAAAAGCTTATGGAGACTTAGGGACTTGGGAAGAGCTAGTACTTAGGTAGAAATGGAGGTGGGTGGACCTCACTCAGGAACGGGGAGCTGCAGGGTTTGCCTGAGATCTAGTGAGTGAATTTGCTTGGCTGGGATTTGTTAGTGTTTGTGCAGAGTCACAGGAAATGCTAAGGCTGGAAAGGTAAAGTGAGCTGGCTTGTGGGAAGACTTATGTGTGGAACTCAGGTATTTCATTGGCTTCTAATTCTGTAAGTTGTTGGTGACCTTCAGACAATGTAAGTAGCACCTGAAGATTTATTTGGTAAAAGTGTCTAGGACTTGGACTGAGGTGTTTTTTTTTTGTTGTTTTGTTGGGTTTTTTTGTTTTGTTTGTTTGTTTGTTTGTTTTTTGAGGTTGAACAGAATGAAGATAATTTAAAAGAAGCAGGTAAGACACAGCAGGGATAAGCAGGAGGAAAGGCTGTTGGCAGAAAGGGAAAATGACTCCATGTGAAAAGGGGGTAGAACTTTTAGTACACAATGCCTTTAAGGCAGGGCATAGTTGAGGTAGGAAGTTGGTCATTCTGACTCTTTGTTAGGAAGAATTTTCTGGTAACTTGCC
Organism: Rhynchomys soricoides; assembly: GCA_019843965.1. Taxonomy (NCBI): domain Eukaryota; kingdom Metazoa; phylum Chordata; class Mammalia; order Rodentia; family Muridae; genus Rhynchomys; species Rhynchomys soricoides. Next base: position 1,495,659 of record JADRCH010000134.1, read on the forward strand.
ATTAGCTTGAAACTTTATAAATCAGACAGGAATTTTCATGTTTTAGAAAAGATCACTCATTATGAGTTACAGTTCTGTAGGTGTGCCAGTTCAGACAAGTGTTTGGAATAGAGATCCCCACCCCCTTTTCTCAGCGCTGAGTCTTGCCCATTGCGCACATCCTGTAAAGGGAAGCTGTGTGTGACTCCGGGTACATTTCAAAGAACCCTTTAGAATCTCTACATCTTTGGGAGGGAGGAGGGTGAACTTTCAGTAGTGTTCTCCCTCTCTCTCTCTCTCTCTCTCTCTCTCTCTCTGTGTGTGTGTGTGTGTGGTAAAACACTGTTTAGTGGCTCACCATCCTTGATTTTGTTTTTATGATAGCTGGGGAAAATGCTTCGAAGGATAAATGTAAGCCACGCACGGCTTCCACTCACACACGGAATCAGTCAGTCCCCTCAGAGCAGAGGCTTGCTCTACAGGGCCAGCAGGCTGCCATGAAGGGCTCAGAGAGATGAGTTTCTGGCATGGATGTGGATATTTTCTTGTGTAACAATGATTTATTCTTCAGACTAGAGGACTGGGAGCAAAGTTGCTTAGCAATCATGTGGGTGCTAAAAGAATGGCCTTTGGAGGAGCAGGCATTTGAAGTGGGATAAATTCAGCTTTTTCAAGCAACTTGTAAAGACTCTAATTGGAGCAGCTCATGGCCATCCTTTTACAAATTAGGGACTTGTAGTCTTTTTTGCTTCTGATTGCTTTTGTTTGATCTGTTTTTCTGCTTTCTGATGTGGAGAAAGGGCCAATGCCTCTGGGAGTGATTTCCCCATCGGCCTGTGCTGGGAGAAGAGGGTTTCCACACAGGGAATGGTTCTGGGTTTGCAGTAGTTCTTCACCACAGAGTTAGCGCCAGTCATTTTGCTGGGTCTGGGGAACTACTAAGGGAGCACTACCCACGCCCGCAGCCTAGACACAGCATGCACACGTGTCTTTGGAGTTACCATTTCATAGGCAAGGCAGTCTACCAGCAGAGAGAAGGTGGTACAAGGAAAGAATCCAGAGTGAGCATCTTGGCTCTAATCCCAGTTCCTGACATGCAAGATTGGTTTGGGGCACAGCTTCTAATCTTCACACTTAACATCTTCATCTGTAAAAGTAGCTCCCCTCCTTGCAGTATCTAAAGTGGATGGTGTGGCTCTACTCTAAAAGGCCCAGGTTACTGTGGAGGTTAATGAAACTTTCCAATCATTCTGTAGATCAGACTGCCTGGAACTCACAGAGATCCACCTGTCTCTGCCTCCTGAGTTCTGGGATTAAAGGTGAGTGTCACCACCTGGCTAACTTTCCAATCTTTTTACCAACTTGTATTTTGGACATCAGAAATTCTATATAGGTGAGTATATTGTGGTTCTCCTCGGACACACCAGAGGAGGGCATCAGATCCCATTACAGATGGTTGTGAGCCATCCTGTGGTTGCTGGGAATTGAACTCAGGACCTCTGGAAAGAAGAGCCAGTGCTCTTAACCACTGAGCCATCACTCCAACCCCCCCTCCCCCTTTAATACAGTGTGTATGTGTGTGTACATGTGCATGTGTGCGTGTGTGTGCGTGTGTGTGTGTGTGTGTGTGTGTCTGTGGATGTGGAAGCCAAAGGAGAACCTCAGTTATTATCTTCAGGAATACTGTTTACTTCTTTTGAGACAGGGTTCCTTGTTGTCCTGGTGCTCACAAATTAGGCTTGACTAGCTGGCCAGCCAGCCCCAGGGATTTCTGCCTGTCTGCCGCCCCAGTGCTGAGGTTACAAGTGGCACCATGACACTTGCATGGGGCTGGCAATGGAGCTCAGGTCCTGAGAAGCAAGCCAGTTTATTGACAGAATAACTTCCTAAGCCCTAAATTTTGATTTCTTTATACTTTTTAAGTTAAAGAAAAAGGGGAGATTATCTGGGTCTTTAAAAAAATTGTTGATGACAGTTTTAAAGATAATACCCCTTTAGAAAGTTTTTCATTTATTTTGTATTGTTTTGTTGTTAATCTTTTTGAAGACTACGTTTTCTCAGCCTTACTGTAAAATTAAAAAAAGAAACATTAATAAAGCTGATTCATTGATCTACATTATAGTTCTTTTTACAGATTTAACTCATGAAATGAGTTTGGGGTAACAATCATTGGGGTTTTTCCTTCCAAAGTTTAGACTAAGCCCATCTCCTCAAGCCGGCCACATATCCCGAGGCCCAGGTCTCCTCCAAGCGCTGTTACTGTAGCGTGAGTAAGTATGGAAAGGCTGTTAAGGAAACTCCCACAGCCAACCTCGCATCTGTTCACCTGCTCAGTGAGAACCTCGTGCTCTCATCAAAATCTTCAGGGCCATTGCGCCAAATGATGCATCTCCACATGCAAGCTGCGAACAGCCAAACTATGCATCTCCAATGCAAACAGCAAACAGCTCCCTTTCTTTTTCTTTCTTCTTCTTTTTCTGAAAAAAAGTAGAGCAGACAGATTTATGAGGGAAAGTGAGAACTCCTGGGTGTGGGAGGAGTTCCATGGGAGAGACACCCATGAACAGCATGCTTTTCAGAGAACTGAAAAATCCAGTTTATTACTAGACTGTGCTGGACAAGAGATTATGAAACCTGAGTTCTTCTCAGTTCTGTGTACTAATGTTAGTCAAGAAAATCCAGCTTAATCTCTTTGAGCTAGTACTTTCTATTTATAAGATGGGAAGGATGGTGTCCAGGGCCCATGGCAGGACTTTCAGTGGAAAATCTGTCAAACTCAAATGTAGGGAATAGGGTAGGCATGGGAGAGATGGGTGGCTTTTTGTTTTCTGAGGACTTTGCTTTATTTTAAAAAAGTTAATCTTATTTTTAAAAATATTTAAGAAAAAATTGTTAGGTTTATTCATTTTGTGTGTGAGTGTCTTACCTGCATACATGTGTGTGTACCATGTGTGTGCTTGGTGCCAAAGGAGGCCAGAGAGGGCATCAGATCCCTTGGAACTGGAGTTATCGATGCTTGTGAACGACCACGTGGGTGCTGGGAATCTAACCCAGGTCTGCAAGAACAATGAGTATTCCTAACTTCTGAGCTGTCTCTATAAGTAGAGAACTTTGCTTTAATCAGCTATTTTCACATCTTATTCCTCCATACGTTATGTTTTCTGTTTGCCTCTTGCTACTCAAAGGTCACCCTTACTTATCCTTTGAGAAGGTGGGGGTCTCAAGTCTCAAATATCCCCAGCTGGCTTTGAACTCGGTAGTTGGCTGTGGGATGACTTTCAACTGATTGTCCTGTCTCCACATCTAAGTGCTGGGATTATAAGCATGTGCCACTGTGTGTAGTGTATGTCATGATGGGCATCAAACAGACGGCTTTGTGCATGTTAGCAAAGTATTCTGCGAACTGAGCTGTCTCCCCAGACCCCTCACCCACTTATCCTTTTAAAGTGTGTCTGTGTGTGTGTAGTTTATGTATGCATGGGTGCATGCACTTTGGTGGCTCAAAGTTAATGATTAAGTTCCTTAATTGCTCTGCAGTTTGAACCCAGAACCAGCTATTCTGTCCAGGCCCCCCCCCCTTCCTTCAGAGTGCTGCGATTACAAATTACTGCCATCCCTGCTGTCCACAGGCAGGGGTTATATGCTCACGTGCCCACAACTTGCCTTAAATTCTGGGTGCCAGGATTTGCTCATGTGTGAGCAGCAAGCTCTCTGAGCCTTCTCCCAGGCTATGGTCTTTTTCTTTTTCTTTTTCTTTTCTTTTTTTGCACTTAAGCAAAAGGAGAGGTGCAGTGTAGGGCGTAGTTCAGAGGTAGAGTGCTTGCTTAGCCATGTATAAAGCCCTGGATTCAAATCCAAGAACAGGAAACAGTAAACTAAACAACAAAAGCAAAGAACTTTTTTTTTTAAAGGAGCTGCTGTGAGTCCTGTCTTCTGTCCCTGGCCTCCCATCAATCAAATCCTTTCCCTCACTGTTAATAGTTTCCTGTGTATTCCTTTGGAATTTCTTATTTTTCCCCCCTTTTCATTTATCTTGTGACACTTGACTATTATATACCCCTTAAAAATGTGCTTTATCTTGGAGTTATTTCTTATCAATACACAGAGAGCTTCATCATGATTTTGATGTTTTATAGACATGCCATAATTTAACCAGCGGTTGGGGATTTTGACTTGGTAAAGTCCCGAGTGATTTTTGTTTGGATGATCTTTGAGCCTGATATGGGAACTTTTCTCTGTCACTTTCAAGCACTTTACAGTCTTGAAATCAATCCTTATAAAACCTCTTTGGGATAATGTAGGGTATACTTGGTAGATAGAAGAAATGATGTACTTAGGATTTTGCTGACTATGGTGTGCAAGGCTTCATGGCATCCCTACTGTGTTCCTCTCAGAGGCTCCACTGGCAAGTACAGGGTCTGAGGAACACAGCCACTCCGCCTGCTTCGTAGGGCTGGTAAAGGTCTGCATTGCTGCACTTAAGACCATTAGTACATTAACTTCCTTAAAATTGACAGAGCGTGCACAAAGGATCTTCACACAGATGAAGCTTTGAGAAACAAAACCAGTATAGAAAGAAGATATGCAAATGTTCTTTTTATAGATTAAAACTTTTAATCTTAAAAAATCCTAAGTGAAATAGGTGTATGCAGAAGTTGACTTCCTCAATAAAATCGAAGGTGCTTATGCAGATGAATGTGGCTCCCCTCCCTCGTTCCTCCCCACCCATTTCTCTGTTTACTCCTGGATGACCTTGAACTCAGATCCACCTGCCTCTGGGAATAAAGGACTAAAGGGCACAGCCATGTCCATCGAACTTGGCAGAGAGTAGTTAATATAGCCTTGCCTTTGCAGTGTGTGTTCAGGGTATCCAAATGAAATGGAAGTTGCCCGAGTTCTAATTTAATTTAAAACTTGAGACAGCTGCGTTTACTGACTCTCATGAGTGCTTAGTGTGCACTTAGGTTACTGTGCCATAGCAGTCGTCCTTTGTGTGTGTGCTCTGATGTAATAGTTCTCCCTCCCCCTCTGCTCACCCCTCCCCCTCTTTTGCTGAGGATGTAACCCAGGGCCTCCATACACGAGGCAAGTACTCTACCACTGAGGTGCATCTCCAGCTCCTTGCCTTCTTTTTCTTGTGCATCTGTGAATATTTATCCTTTTTGGTTTTGAGACTAGGGATATGTCAGTCTGGCCTGAAACTTGTTGCCCAGCCTGACTACAAACTCACAGTCTTCTGATGGAGCTTCCCAAGGACTAAGTGCTGGGATTACAGATGTGCTATGACTGTCTTGTGTCTTTATACTGATGCCAAACTTGGCCTAAAATCATACAAATTTAGACATATTAGTACACTTCAAGAATAAAAATTAATACTTGATATATATTAATATGGTTCTTTCCAATAAATGGGACATGTTGAGTCCAGAGGAGCTGTGTCTTGTCTAGGTCAAATCCTAGGTCAAAACTTTCTCCAAAATGCTTTACAATATTTGCTACTTTCTGTAAACAAATTCTCATGGCCAAGCTGCTTGACAAGGGGAAAAGTTTAATTTTGAATGCATTCTATTGTGCCTGCTCCTCTTTCCTCCTTAATGTGGACTAGTTAATAAAAATTTACAAGGAGTATTTATTCTCAGACTTTCATGGAGTCTGGCTCATAGTGAGTAGATCTTGGAAAAAAGGAATGAAAAACTTTGAGCCATACTCCGTTTTAGGTAGATTCTTCTCATCTTCTTTTACTTAGAGCAGGGATGGTTGAGGTGTTACATGGTGGTAAGTGGTGTCTTTACATTGTTTTTTTTCCATCCTCCTAGGTCCTTTCCCATAACCTGTGTACGGTGCTGAAGGTTCCACATGACCCTGTTGCCCTTGAGGAGCACTTTAGGGATGACGATGAGGGGCCTGTCTCCAATCAGGGCTACATGCCATATTTAAACAAGTTCATTTTGGAAAAGGTATGATGCTAACCCTTCTCACCTACAGCTTTTTTGTGTGTGTGTGTGTATCAAGTGGGCCAAGGCAGCCCTTATTGGTGAGCACATTAAGAAGCTAAGTATGAAGCCAGACCTGATGCTGCACACCTTTAGTGCCAGAACTCTGGAGGCCGAGGTAGGTGTGTCTCTGGATTTCAGAACAGTCAGGGTTACACAGAGAAACCCTGTCTCGAAAACAAAAACAAACAAACAAAAAAGAAGCTGGGTGCTAAGGCCTCAGGAGATAGGAAGAAAGGAGTCTGGGGTTTCTGCTCCCCCTTCTCTTTCTGATACCTCCAGGTTGGTTCCTTCTTTGAAATTAAAAAATGTGTTTGTGTTATTCTGTCTGTCTTCTCTCAGGATGATTTACTTATCAGTGCTGGCAGTGGCTGTTAGAGAGGGACTGTTCTGGAGTTAAACCGGAGTACTCAGGGGATGATTATTGTTACTGGGTAGCTGTCACACAGCAAGCTGCATCGCAGACTCAGGAGGTCACTAGTTCCTTTTCCCGTTCCTATATGCAAGTACCTGACAAGAAGCAACTTAAGGAGGGAGATACTTTGGCTCCTGTTTAATGTGGTATAGTTCATCATGACCTACGGCTTAGCAGTAGGAGGGGCTAGTGGCTGTGGCAGCAGAGGTATGAAGCTGCTTGCTCACATCTGGGCAGACCAGGAAGCACATTAGAGGGAAGGATGACTGCTAGACCTTAGTTCGTTTTCTCTCTCTCCCTTTTTACTAAGCCTAATTCTAAAGCTGGCAGAATGGTACCACCCACATCAGGATGGGCCATCTCTTCTAACTTTACCCTATCTGGGAGTGGTGTCACAGACACACCCTAAGGCAGTGGCTTTCAATCCGGGGGTCGGGGGTCGTGATCCCTTTGAGGTCTCATAAGAGTACCAAAATTACAGTTATAAAGTAGTAACAAAAGAATTTCATGGTGTGTGTGGGGGGTCACCATAGTGTGTGGAACTAACTGCTTTGAAGGGTTGCAGCATCAGGTTGAGGTTGCATGCCCTAAGGTGTATTTGAACCAACACTCTATACCTTATGGTTTTTTGTTTTGTGGGGTTTTTTTGTTTGTTTTTTTGTTTTCGAGACAAGGTCCCTCTATGTAGCCTTAGCTGTCCTAGAACTTGCTACGCAGACCAGGCTGGCCTCAGACTCACAGTGATCCACCTGCCTCTGCCTCTTAGAGTGCTGGCATTAAATGTATGTACCACCATGCCTAGACATAATCTTAAAAATTACAGATAGCACCGAGTGTGGCTGTAAATGCCTATAATTCTGTCATTTGGGAGGTAGATACAGGAGGATTGGGAATTCAAGCTCACCCTCAGCTACAGAGTAATTACAGGGCCAGCCCGGACTACATGAGACCCTATTTCTAAGATCAGAATAAACAGAAATTATAGGCAGTAAGGAGAGTTACTTGTGTTATTAAGATGTTATGAAACATTCCACAGAATTCTCAGAAGCCTGGAAATTGCTTTGTTTTCCAGCACCAGGATTAGCGTGGGCTGAGTCAGTGGCAGGAGCACTGTCCACTGGCCTCATATTCTGAAATTCTGTGTCCTGATACTGTATTTTGTTCCCCTTGGTGTAGTATATTTTTAGATTTGCATTTTAAGTTTTGAAACACTCTCATAGTCTGATAATTTAAAGTCCTATAGAGAAAACATTCCCCAACAGATAGCAGAATTGGAGCAAAGCCTTGTCATGCGGCCACTGAGGATGTGATAAGATAGTGAACCCTGTTCCTCAATGCCTGATACCTGGAGTGGAAGCTGACCATCTTGCCATCCAAGGAAAGAGACAGGGTTTCCATGCAGCGGGGTCACATCAGCAAAGATTAGCATCTTGTTTTGAACTTTGGTTTGGGGAGGAAAAAAGCCAATAGAGTGAGGAATGGTCAGGGAGGGTTGCTGCTCTTGTGCAGTGAGAATATGAACCATTGACCACACATTGCTGAACGTACATTCCAGTTCATATAGCTCTGCTGGATCCCAGTGGTGTCCCTGTGAGCAGGAGTAGCTCAGCCAATAAGGGGCAAATAGATTAAAACAACTTTTAAAATTACGTTTTATGTGTTTATTGTCTGTATGAAGGCAAAGAGGGTGCACTTGTGGATGTCAGAGGTCAACTTGTAGAGGTCAGCTTCTTCCACTGTATGGGCTCTGGTGACTGAACTCAGTTTTCAGGCTTGGTGGCAAGCACTTTTATTCATTGAGCCAGTTTGCTGGCCTGTAAGCAGAATTCAAACTTAAACCATTTAAATTCTCCCAGCTGTGTTCTTTTAACTGTACTTTTAAAGACTAAATCCTCTTTTTCAGAATTATTATAATTGCTACTATTATTATTGTTTTCTAAATAGGGGATGTGATGGTTGAAGGCAGGGGTGGAGTTACTTTGAAAACTTTCTAATAATCTCAGACTATCTTGGCTCCCATCCAGTTGTCCCAGGTGTTTTAAGATGGAGTCTCTTTAGTGTTTCTTTGTGTCCATTGGTCACTTTCTCTACATCTTTTGCTGTTGCCTGGGAGTTTTACTCTGAATAGTCTGGGCCCTGGAATGCATTTCATTGAAACCTGCTTTCCAAAAAGTAGCTTTCATATTTGGCATCTGCAATTACTGCCAGATAAACATTCCCGATGTTAGTCACACTGACAGAATTTACTTTCAGTTTCTCTGTGACTTCAAATGGTTAGCTAGTTGTTATTTACCAAATATTTTGCCTGGGTATTAATTTTGTAGGTTTTTTTTTAGTTTTATAGGCCTTCTTTTTCCTTTCTCTCTCCTCTTTTTGAAAACATTGTATTTGAATTACTTGATGGTGAATAATTGAGGACCTTGGTCAGTTATTATTTTTTCCAAGACAAGGTTTCTCTGTGTAGCCCTGGCTGACCTGGAACTTGCTCTGTAGACCAGGCTGGCCTAAAATTCCCAGAGATCTGCCTGCCTCTGCCTCCTAAATGCTGGGATTAAAGGCGTGTCATCACTGCCCGGCTTGGATATTACTCTTTAAAATACTTTTTTTTTTTTTGGTTTTTCGAGAAAGGATTTCTCTGTATAGCCCTGGCTGTCCTAGAACTTACTCTGTAGACCAGGCTGGCCCCGAACTCAGAAATCCGCCTGCCTCTGCCTCCCAAGTGCTGGGATTAAAGATGTGTGCCACCACTGCCCGGCTAAAATACTATTAATGTCTCATTAGCTACAGAGTTCTGCCTCAGCATGTTTTGAGACAGTCTCCTTCTCCCATGAGATCCATGGCTCATTAGGCTTGCTGGCTTTCACTGTTGCCAGCTCTTCTTGAGTATTAAAAGTTCATCTGGGCTATCTGACTAAAACCACTAATCCAATGGCTGGCCACATGCCAAGGTCACGTTGGTAATGCCCATGCTTTCCAGCAGAATCCTCTTTGGTTTGTTGTTATCTGTGCTTTGGAAGTGCAGAGAGACCACAGCGTCTCAGCTTGGTGTTGTGTGTCCTCTGGGCCGCACAGCGTCCGTCTGCTCTTCTGGCCTCATATTTCTGCAGTCTTCCTTTTCTGTACTTACATACCATGATTAGTGCTCAGGTAATAGTTACAGTTCTTGCATAAAATCTGTTCTTTTTCAAAGTTTCTTTTTGGCAGAGTTTCTGAAAAACTTTTAAAAGATTTATTTATTTTATGTGCATGAGCGTTTTGCCCGCATGCTTGTGTACCACATTCATGCAGTGCCAAAGGAAGCCAGAAGCAGATCCCCCAAACCTGGAGTTACAGATGGGGATGGAACAGGGGTTGTCTCGAAGAGCAGCAAGTGCTCTTGACCAGAGAGTCATCTTGATCCCCATAAAAATCTGTCCCTTGGTTTCTTCTATTAATGAATGACTGTACATTTGGCTCCAGCTTTCTCATCTTCATTGACCATGGATGGTATTGTCCTTAAGCATCAGCCCAGGCTGGTCCATGTTCTTTCTCACTGCATCTACCTATGTTGTTCTAAAGTAAGTAGGTTTAAAAAAAAATCTTTAAAATAATTTTTTATTTTATATGTATGGGTGTTTTTCCTGTATGAACATCTACACACTCTGTGTGTCCCTAGTGCCTGCAGAGGTCAGAAGAGGGTCAGATCTCATGGAACTGGAGTTGTAGGTGATTGTGAACCACGACGTGGGTGCTGAAAATCAAACCCAGGCCCTCTGGGAGAGCAGCCAGTGCTCTTAACTGCCAAGTTATTTCTCTAGGCTGAAAATTAAGTAGTTTTAATTTTTACCACAATGGTCAAATGCCTTTCATCATATTTATAAATCCTTTCTTTTTGGAGGGAGAGGAGGAGTTTGTGTAGCCCAGTCTGACTTCAAACTTACTCAGTTGTCCAGGATGACCCTGAACTCCTGATTGTCTAACCTGCACCTCTCTAGGGTTGGGAATCATAGGCACTCACCATTATGCCTTGCTGAAGGCCGTGCACTTTTGAGTGAATAAGGGGTTCCATGCTGAGAGCCACCAATGACTTTATGCTCCTAAATACCGTGGTCAGAAAATACAATAGCAATGTGGTTTAAAGAAATGATATGTTTAAAAATAGCAGTGTTGTTGGCAGGAAATTCACATTCTATGCAGTTTACCTATTTAGCCTTATAGTTTGGTGGTTTTTAGTGTGGCTGGTTTTGTATAACCATCACCATAACCAATTTTAGAAGTTTTGGTTATTCCCTTTCAAAAACATCTCATCCAACTAGCATTCATAATCTCTTCCCCCACAGTCTAGGCAGGCACTAGTCTATACATTTGCCTGGTTTTGCCATTCATTGTGAATGGGATCATCCCATGTTCAGCTGCTGTATCTAACATCTGTCACCTTGCCTGTTTCTCTTGTTTCCATTCTTATGGCAGAATCATATTCTTTTCTTTGTTTTTGTTTTTGTTTTGTTGTTGTTTTTTTTGTTTTTCGAAACAGGGTTTCTCTTTGTAGCCCTGGCTGTCCTGGAACTCACTCTGTAGACCAGGCTGGCCTTGAACTCAGAAATCCACCTGCCTCTGCCTCCCAAGTGCTGGGATTAAAGGCGTGCACCACCACTGCCCAGCCCATATTCTTAAAATTTTTAAAAATATTTATTTTTAGTTTTATTCGTGTGTGTGTGTGTGTGTGTGTGTGTGTGTGCATTCACAACATGTGCCTTCATGTATTTATACTTGCATGTGCTTGCAATGCCCTTTTATTCCAGCAAAGGACATCAAATTAACCCTGACTCTGGTGTTACCAATAATGAGGCACCTGACATGGGTACTGGGAACTAAATTTGGGTTCCTAGTAAGAAGCAAGAGCAACAAGCATTCTTAAACAAAGATCCCTCCCTTCTCTCCCCATTCTCTCACGGACATACCATGTTTTGTTCACACCTTCATCAATTGGGGGACATTTGAGCTGTGCTTCATTGTGACTGTTTTGGCCTTTTCTCTGTTCCTCTTAATTGCCAAGGCTCTTCCTGCTTCCCTCTCGGTCAGGCCTTCACTTCAGAATACAGCCAGTCTTGTTCATCCTCCAGTCACTTCCTTAGGTAGTGCCTCACCCCCTGAGTGAACTGGAATTCTCTCAGCATTCTGTGCGGCTCTGTTATGACAGTGTGAGGGATCTGGTTCAGCCCGGGGAACGTGCATTCTGTGTCTGCATGGTCTGTGCCCGCACGGTTAGTTCACTACTGTTTAGTTTGAGTACCCTGACTGATACGTGGTAAATGCTTACCACTTTAAAAACAAACAAACAAACAAACAAACTCTGTAGCCTTGTAGCTCTGGCAGGCTAGGTTGACCTTGAATTCATGGCCATCCTCCTGCATCAGTCCTCCAAGTGCTGTGCTGGTATTACAGGCATAAAACACCATGCTTGGCTCCTTTACAAATAGTTAAGCAAATGAGCAAATGAACCCAGCATACTAGACACTGAGGACTCAGATGTGAACACAATATGGCCTTATATTGGAAAGGATCTGTGGTTTGTTTGTTGTTTGTTTTTTGGTATGAACCAGAGCAGCAGTTCTCAACCTGTGGGCTGTGACCCACTTGGGGTCACATATCAGATATCCTGCATATCAGATGTTTACATTACAATTCATAACAGCAAAGTTACAGTTACAAAGTAGCAACAAAACAATTGTATGTTTGGGGGTCACCATGACACGAGGAATTGTATTGAACGGTCACAGCATTAGGAAGGGTGAGAACTACTGGGCTAGAATAATGAAGAGCTTGGGTTCAGGAGGAATTTGAAGGTAGAAATGTGTGTGACCCCAGGAAGAGCCTTCCCTTGTCCTGCATTTTTGTAGCTCCACACCTTTGCTCTGGTTTTATGGTTCATAAAACGATTATTTTTTTCCATTATGGTATAATTTGCATCATATAAAACTGGTTCTTTTGTTTGTTTCCCGACACGTTGGACATCATCACAGCCCAGACCTACCCTCTTTTACTTGGATGCTAGGCTAACTATCTTGTGAGTGAGTGCCTTTGCCTCCCATCTCTCTGTATATAGGGTGCTGTGGTTACAGATACATGGCTTCGCCAGCTTTAATGTTAATTTCAGGGGTTTGAGCTCTGGTCCTCATGCTTGTGTGACAAGCACACTCTACCCACTTAATCACTGAACCATCTCCCCAGTGCCTACTCCCTACCTTTGTTGTTTTTTTAAACAAGATTTTGCTGGCTAGCCCAGACCTTGTTATATAGACCAGGCCATCCTTGAACTCACAGAAATCTGCGTGCCTCTGCTTCACAAGTGTTCTGATAAAAGACAGATATGTGCCATGATACCCAGTTTTGTTTTTGTTTTGGAGATAATATTTTGCCATGTAGCTCTGGCTGGCCCTTGTATATTTGCTGTGTAGTCCATGTTGGCCTTTAGCTTGCAGCAGTCTGCTTGCTTTAGCCCCATGAGTGCTAAGATTACAGGTTTGCACCACCATGCTTAGCTCACACTTACCATCTTAAAGTGCACAACTTAATAGTTGTATAGTTTTAGTAGTTGTCAGGGCATTTGCTGTCCCATCATCCCTCAGAGAGATCCTGTGCTCCTTTATATCACTCTCAATTCTTCCTCTTCCCAGTCCCCAGGAAACAGTAACCTACTTTCTGCTTCATGGATTTGCCAATTCTGAATATTTCTTCTTCCTGGCTGTTGTTTAACAGAGCTGCAGTGGATGTGGGGGTACAGTGTCTCTTCAAGGTCCTGTTTTCAGTTCTTTTGGATATTTACCCAGTAATGAGATTGCTGGATCATGTGGTAGTTTCATTTTTAGTTTTTGAGGAATGTCTGTATGGTTTTTCTCAGTAGCTGGGCCAGTTTTCAGTTTTAGCAACAGTGCACAAAGGGGGATGTACAGAAACTGAGCCTTGTGCATTCTGGTGCTCGGTTTCTTTGTCCTCATCTCACTGATTAGCTTGTGTTTGATTCGCATTTCCCTGTGATAAATGATTTTGAGCATCTTTTCATAGGCTTATTGGCCATTTGTAGACATTCTCTGGAGATGTGTGTGTGTGTGTGTGTGTGTGTAGGCTTGTCTAGTTAAGCCCTTTGCTCATTTACATTTTTTCCTTTGGCCATTGTTAAGTTGGGTAGTGTTATCACTGAGTTGTAGGAATCTGTTGTTTTCTAATAATTAACTCCTTATAAATGCATGCTTACTGAAGACCAGATACCTTTGTTAGAATGACCTGACATGTTCCTTCCATGTTTTATTGGAGAAGTTGTATAAGTGTAGTTTTAGGTCCTTAATTCACTTTGATATGTGTTTGTTTGTTTTCCTTTTCTTTCTTTCTTTCTTTCTTTCTTTCTTTCTTTCTTTCTTTCTTTCTTTCTTCCTTTCTTTCTTTCTTTCTTTCTCAGGACCTCATGTGGTCCAGGCTGGCCTCAGACCTATGTTGCTACAGATGTTCTTGAGCTTTTCATTCCCTGCTCTCACCATCCACCCAGTGCTGGGATGGCAGCTGTGAGCACCCAGTGCTGGGATGGCAGCTGCCCACCACCTCGCCCAGTTATGTGGTGTTAAAGATCGAACTTAGGGACTTGTGTGTGTCAGGTAAGCACTCTGCCCACTGAGCTAGCTCTAAGCATTTTGAGTTAACTTTTGTATATAGTGGTAGGTAAAGAGCATTCTACTGCATGTTAATATCTAGTCTCTGAAATGATACTTATTGAGGAGCCTGCCCTTTCTCTATGTATTTTTGGTCCTTAATGAAGATCACTGATTATATGCTTGAGGATTCAATTCTGTTGTCTTTTTCCATGTCTGTTTTTATGTCCTTGTAATGTAATGTTTTGGTTATTTTAGCTTCGTGTTGTATTTTAGGAAATGTGAGGCCTCCAGCTTTGTTTTCTTTTTCTTCATTTTCTTTCTTTCCTTTTTTTTTTTTTGAAAGATTCATTTGGGCTATTTAGAATCCCTTGAGATTCCATATAAATGTTAGAATTTTTTTTTTCCCCCATGTCTAGTTCTGAAAAAAACACATTGACATTTTGGTAGGAATTTCATAGAATCTGTAGATTACTGTAAGTATTATGAACATCTTAGGTCTTCTAATCCATGAACATAATGAGATGCTTTGCTACCTGTTTATCTCTCTCTCTTTTTTTTTCAGCAATATTGTATGTTACAGTTTTCACTGCAAGTCTTCCCCCTTCTTGAAGTCAGATAGATATATAGTATATAAGATTCCGTCATCCACACTTAGGGACTTAGGTGGCTTGCTCCTTTCCAATCTGTGTGCTCTTTGCCTCTTTTCCTTGCCTCACTGCTTTGGCAGTACTTCTAGGTCAAGAAGTGACAAGGTGGATGTCCTGCCTTACCCCTCTTCTTAGAGCAGAGGTGTAGTTTCTCTCCATTGGATAAGATGTTACTATTGTTACTTTTCAGACAAGGTTTTACTCTGCAGCTTGTGTTGGCCTCAAACTCATCATCGTTTTTCTTCTGCTTAAGCCTCCCAGGTGCTGGGATTACAGGTGTACACCTCCACACATGGCTGGCTTCCAATTTTGGTTTTGTTCTTAACCTAGGATGGCCTTGAACTCACCAAGTAGAGGAGGGGGATGTTGACCTGCTGATCCTCCTGCCTCTACCTCCCAAGTGCTGGGATTACAGGTGTGCTGTGCCCAACTTGAAGTTCTTTTTCTGGTTCCATTTATTTTTGCTTTCTATCCTCTGTCTGTGGTCATTGTGGAGCCATTGTTTGCTGTCTCACAGGTCAACCTCTTGTGGCTTGCTTTCCCCTTCTTTGTTTTTGGATATCTCTGTATTTCTATAATATCAATTTGAAGATGCCTGCAGCTGACTAACTCCCTTCCTTCTCCCTTGTTTTGTGCACCTTCCTTCTACCCCCTGAAAACCCTTACACAACACATCAGTGTGTTAGTGTACTCTCTACAAACAGAGCCACACCCTGCCCTTAAAGACCTTTGCTTGTTTCCTCTTGTGCTTGGACATAGCATAAATTTGACTTCAACTTACCTCTGGCGTTTGATCTCCATCTTCCTGCCAGTCAGCCCAAGCCGCTCTGCATTCGTGCTGCTGCCACCGTGCCTTTGCTCCAGCCATTTCCTCTCCTGCTCTTGGAATGCTTTTCCTTGTCTTTGTCAATGCACCTGACTTTAAAAAACAAACAAAACATTTATTTAGTGCACATGCACGTCACTTGCCATAATGTATCTCTGTGACAGACAGACTGAGGACCACTTAATGGTTAGTTCTCTGTTTCCACTGTGAGTCGTCTAGGTATCAAACTCAGGTCATCAGGCTTAGCAGCAAGTGCCTTTACCCACTGAGCCATCTAGCTGGCCTTCAACTTGCTTTAAGGTCCACTTTAAATGCTCTCTTTTCTACAAAGTACTAAACTGACCTGTGTACTATTTCTTAAAATTGTAAGCCCTTTGTGATTTGACCTCTGTTCACTTTCCAGTTACATATCAAGCCACTCTCTGGGGGAATCCTGTGAGTTACCACACACTCAGGGAATCACTTCTTGTTCCTCAGACTTCATGGTTTTGTGTACATGTTCTTTCCATATGGCCTATCTTTCACTTAGTGCTTTGTTCCTCGGTGCTGGCAGAGCTGGTATCAGTGGCTATTAGACGTAGTTCTGCACAGATAACCTGTGTCACATAGGGACCTTTATCTCTGACAGAGTGGAAAGAGTTGGCCTTTAAGCTTTAGTTTTGTAATCATGTAATCATGTAAAACACCTCACTGTTTTCTGAACCTATTTCTTGGTCTATAAAACAGGGATGCTGTTCAAATTAAAAATTAATATGAAGTTAGTCTAAGTGAGGGCTAGGTGTGATGTATTGGTTTTATAGGTTCAGATGCCTGTCTAACATTCACTATGCTTTGGGTTTCGTCCCTGCTGGGAGTTTCGATAATGCACTTGGTAAATGTGTGATGCCACCAAATCTGGCAACCTGAGTTTCGTTTCCAGGATCCACGTAGTGGAAGGAAAGAACTGACTCCTGAAAGAATGATATCTCCTGACCTTCACATATAAATAAGTCTTCAACAAATGGTGTTGGGGCTAAATAAACATAAAGTCAGGCAGGGACACTTGACCTGCCACGTGTGGTGAAGCGTGGGGAGTGATGGGGTAAAGAGAGAGTACAGAAAGCATCTCTCTGCTTCTCAGAGGCTGGCTTGCCAACCACAGACTCTGGTTAAAGATCAAGAGAAGCCTCTCCGTGAGGCCAGCAGGGACTTCACATTATACACAACACAGAGTGCTTCTCCAAAGAGAAATAAAACATGCTTTGCTCTTGCTGTCTTGCTCTCCAGCTGCTCCACACTGCCTTCCATATTGTCCCGAGAATATGGCTTTAAAAATGAAGACCACTGAGCCTTCAGCTGTCAGTACAGATAAAGTCCTGGCTCCTTAACCACGAGTGACCAACCTCTTCCTGATTGGCTCTTCTTGTAGCCTCAACTGCTTGCCATGCACGTTTGCTAGGTTTGGTCTGGCTGGCGTTGAACTCTAATGGGAGACATTTTTACAGGCGCTTGGTGGGGAGCAAGCCCTGTCTCACGTGGAGACACAGGAAAGTATAGGTGCTTATATTTTCCCTGCTCCATGACGCCTGAACATGAGAATGTGTCCCAGGCTCTGGGGGACCCACTGTAGTGAGTGGCTTAAAGGCCCCAGGACAGGTCCAATGGTGCTGTCTCATGTTGTATTGGCTGTGGGGTCCCCACTAGTCTATTTCTCTGAGTGACTTGGGCTAAAGTTCTGACTCCTACTGTACTTTGGTACTGGCACAGGTGCACTGCCTCTTTTTTCTTGCTCATGTTGGACCTATGAGGTGATTCATTGTTCTCCTAATAAACTTCCTTTTTGTTTAAATGAACACAAGGTGGATTCTGTCCAACTGAGACCACCTTCCAGCATGTAGTTTCCCACTTACATTTAACCACCCACATTTCTTCTCAACTGGCCATGGTTGCTGCCATCTCTGGGTGTTCTGACATTCTATTCTACAATCTGGAATACGCTTTATCCCATTCTTGATCGGTTTAACTTTTTTTCCCCAGTATGAGGATCAAGCCCAGGCCTTGAACATGTTACATAAGCATTCCACCACTGAGCCACACCTCAGCTCAGATATCAACAGCCCCACATTTAGGTCAGGTTAGCTGCTCAGCATTCCCATGGAATCTTGGTTATAATAATTGTCACTCCATATTTTAATTGTCTTTATGTTCCTTGGGGACAGGCTAGTGTTGATTGGGTATCTGTCTCTGGAAAGTAATAATTATGATATACATTTTTCTTGTTGAGAAACGAGAAACTATTGATTACATACTAATATTATAACTGTGTATGTATTTTCTCTGATAAACTAAACATGTAAATGCATAGATCAAGTTCTTCAACTTTGTCTATTATTTCCTAGCATAGTAATTAACTCTCAGAGTGTTAGGTTCAGGAGTGAGTGGTACAACTGTCTCAGAACTTCAGCTAAATAGTTTTCCTGAATCAAGGTTTCATCTTTGCCTATATAAATAAAAATGGGGTAAAAAAAAATATCAGAATCTGGCCTACAGTGCTTGGCATTTTTAGCTATGACAGATATCTGTGCTTGGTTAGTGTCAAGGACAGAGGCTGAGTAGAATTACAGTGTTAGTATCAGGAGTAGATATGTGGGGTATGACTATTAGTAGAAAGCTTGAGTGAGGCCTATCTTGTTTTATTGTGTGCTTGTGTGCATTCTCTCTCTCTCTCTCTCTCTCTCTCTGGCTTACGAGTTTTCCTCTTTCCTTTTTAGGTCCAAGAGAACTTTGACAAGATTGAATTCAATAGAATGTGTTGGACCCTCTGCGTCAAGAAAAACCTCACAAAGAGTCCACTACTCATTACAGAAGATGATGCATTTAAAGTGTGGGTCATTTTCAACTTTTTGTCAGAGGACAAGTATCCATTAATTATTGTGCCAGAAGAGGTAAGGTGTAGCTTTGGGGACTTTTTAAATGTCTAAACACTGAGAAGACCTGGCCTGCAAAATTTGTGTTGATTCAGTGTTGATATTTGTTTTTATTTTTGCTTTTTTGTTGTTGTTGTTTTGTTTTTGATCAGAGACAAAACAGGTTGAATCCAGAAAAGCCCAAATTTAGGGATTTGGGGGGAAATCAAAAATCTCCCTTGGAGATTTGCAGGGACAGTGAGACCCTTTCCTCTTGGAATTGCTGTGGTTGCAGGTGAATCCATCCTTATGGTGTCTAAAGAGTATTTGTTCAATACAAGGGACAACATAACTGTCTACTTGTAGAAGAACTAGCTGATGCTCCATGGGAAATATGTAGGATCCAGAGTAGTTCTCTCGATGTGTTAGGAGTAGGTACTGCTTTTCTCGTTTCAAGTTTCAAAGTCTAGGATGATGGCTTTTTTCTAGACCGCTCAAAGCAAAGGAGAGCACCTCTGCTGATCTTGTTCTGTGTTATTCTCCCTGAAGGTCCCAGGTGAGGGCACTAGGGATTAGGAGTAAGGTTCCTTTGCAGTTTTCTGGAAACTCGGCATGCAGGAGAGGTTTGACCAGACATAAATCTTTCTGAGTCAAAATGACAATTTCCTGTATGACGAAGCTACATTCATGAAATCATGATTATGATGTTATTGGGTCCTGCGCTGACCTGGTCTGCAGAACACAGCTAACTGGTCTGTACTAGGTAAGGCCATAACCAGAAGATTAGTACCCTCTTGTTCTCTGTCCACTCATGTTGATAGTGCCTGGTTGTGGGGAAGGAAGTACAGGCACATTTCAATCCTGGGCATCTAGAGGTGGCACAATGTTTTTTATAAAGCATGGTCTTTGAAACAGACTGATTTTAAAACTGGACTTTACCACTCCTTCACAGAGTAACAAAGTAATCTCCAAATCTGTGTCTCCCCACCTTCAGAATGGAGATAGCTGTTTTCTACAATGTACCTGTGAGGCTAAAAAAGTTGACATATATGAAACACTCGATGCAGTGCCTGAACTGTGTGTGATACATGCTTACCAAGTAGGCCACGATAATGTGTATAGCATGCTTGGTGTTGTAGATAGAATATGTCCTTGTGGAAATGCACAGCTAGAGCTCCTGAGAAGCCAGGGCTGGAGAGAGACATGGAGAGACCACAGGAATGGGTTAGGGCAGGGAGGAAGTGACCATAGTAAGAGTTGGGAGGGCCAAGGAGAACCTTGGGGCTGTTTCTATAGCAGCAGGAGGAAGTGGATTTGGTAAAGGAAGCAGAGTCGTCTAGGTCATGAGATAAGAGGAGGCACATGAGAAAGTATTGTAGAAAAATCAGATAGTAGTAAGAGGGGCTCTGGATTTAACAGTGGGTAGCCATTGGTAGCAAGGGAAAGGCAGTTTCTCTGTGGTCGTGGGGACACTGTCTTGTGTTAGATATGACTGTTAAAGGGGACATGGAATGTGACATCCTAACACACAGCCCAACAGAATCCAGAGTGGGTAGTGGTGCCTGGCAAGGCCTGTAACAGACATGGCTGCTGCTCAGGGCTATGCACATACTATTTTTTTTTCTCAGAAAAGAATTTTATTCCTGTTGCTGCTGCTGCTGCTGCTGCTACTGCTGCTGCTGCTGCTGCTGTTTATCAGTGTTTTGTTTGCATATATGTCTGTGCACTGTATGTGTGCCTGGTGCTGGTGGCCTTAGAGGTCAGAAGAGGGCATTGGATTCCCTTAAACTGGAGTTATGGAAAGTTGTGTGCCACCAGGTTGGTGTGGGCAGTGGTCTTAGCTTCTGAGCCATCTCTCCAGCTCATGTAAGGTTTCTAACATGGTCTTTTTATTTTCAAGACAGGGTCTCTACGGAGCCCCGGCTATTTTGGAACTGACTATGTAGACCAGGCTGGTCTCAAACTCACAGAGATCTACCTGCCTCTGCCTTCCTGAGTGCTGAGTCTAAAGGTGTGTGCCTGCCCTTCCAATGTGGTCTTTGAAGATATTTTGCAGCTATGCTCAGAATTCCAAGTTTATATGTGTGTTGGAACTAGAAGTGGATGGTTCTCTTGTCCTTGACCTTTTGTATTTTTCTGTCACTAAAATGTCTGTGGTGGACCTGTAAGCTACTTTGTCTTGTTTTCAGAATTAATAATTAAGCAGAAAGTATATGTGCTTACTTAATTGTAGACATAAGTGCTTTCTTGATTTGGGGGTTTTGTTATCACTGAGCCACTACTGTGGTCAACTTCTTGATGATCTTGAGGAGCAACAGGACCCATGTGGGCCTTGATGGGCCTGGTGCTGTCTCTGCGGAAGCCCAGAGTCCAGCCTGGACTTCATCATTGTAGGCTGACATGAACATTTTGTCCTCCTTCAAACATGTTAATCCAGTTTGGGAGGAGAGTGACCTCTCTTTGGTGCATCGGACCCTGTCATGTCTCATGTGGGCTTGCTCTGTGCTTTGCATCCTTGAGTGCCTCCGCATCGCCTCTCTGATGGAGAATTCCTCTCAGAATTAGGAGCATGTGCTGCAGTTCCGGCATCAGGGAAGCTTGAGGCAGGAGGATCAAGAGATTGAGGCCTGCCTGGTTTACATGACAAGGTCTGTTTCTAGTAACAGAAGTAGAAATTATCCTTCTGTGAGCAGGAATATTCCTGCAGGGTAGAGAAGGGATCACTGGAGCATATTAATATGAAATTGCTTCAGTTGCTAATTCAGCAGTCAGCCTCTTGAGGTTTAACCATGGCCTTGGCACACTGACCTTCAGCAAGTCTTCTGCCCTTTGACCAAGCCCTGTACCCTCAAGGTCACACTAGGTCATGGAGAAGAGAGCCTATTAAATTTTGTTTCCTTTCTAAGTATTTAACAACATAAAAACTATACATTTGAACTGTTTTTGAAATGCAGAGTTTTAGGAAATGTAGCAAAAAAACATACATTTTAAAAAATAAAATTTAAAATGCAGTGTCTTTGTGGGTTTAACTTGTCTGTTGGGAATTTTAAAGTCTTACAAGTTCAGAGTGTCTCATGTACATATGAGAAGCTTACTGCTCATTACATAGAGTCTAAATAGAATATATTTACCTTGTGTTCTCTCTCTCTCTCTCTCTCTCTGTTTGTTTGAGACAGGATCTTTCTTCCTGGCAGCCTGGAACTCACTCTGTAGACCAGGCTGGTCTTAAACTAACAGAGATCCATCTGCCTCTGCCTCTGAGTGCTCCTTTTCCACCACTCCTGTGTAATTTTTATGTTTCTAGTGATCCATCTATCATAATGTTCACTTGTGTTTTAAGTTTATGGTTTTCGTTGTTTGTTGTTTTGTTTTTGAGACATGTGTACTGGCTAGTTTTGTGTTTCAACTTGACACACGCTGGAGTTATCACAGAGAAAGGAGCTTCAGTTGAGTAAAATGCCTCTATGAGATCCAGGTGTAAGGCATTTTCTCAATTAGTGATCAAGGGGGGAGGACCCCTTGTGGGTGGTGCCATCTGTGGGCTGGTAGTCTTGGGCTCTATAAGAAAGCTGGCTGAGCAAGCCAGGGGAAGCAAGCAAGCCAGTAAGTTACATCCCTCCCTGGCCTCTGCATCAGCTCCTGCTTCCTGACCTGCTTGAGTTCCAGTCCTGACTTCCTTTGGTGATGAACAGCAGCATGGAAGTGTAAGCTCAATAAACCCTTTCCTCCCCAACTTGCATCTTGGTCGTGATGTTTGTGCAGGAATAGAAACCCTGACTAAGACAACATGGTTTCACAGTGAAGCCCAGGCTGGCATCACACTTGTGGCTATTCTTCTGTTTCCACCCCCAAGCACTGAGATCATAGATATGCTGTACCATACCTATTGAAGTAAAGTTTTTTTCTCTACTTCAGCGAATATTGTCTAACGTCGGCAGTTGTGTGAATAATGCATCTACAGTATTCATTTGACTACATTTTCTATCACCCAGAATGAATGTCAAGAATGTTAAAGAAATATTTAAATTACATGGTGAAGTCAAGGTGTTTCTATAGACACATTTGTAGAGAGATGGTGAGCCCCTTTGAGTTGGTTCCATATTTTCTTCTGGTGGTATTCCTGGAAATGTATGCTCATAAAGCATGAAGTATAGTTTTTACTAGTGTCATTTCCCATAGAACCGAGAACAAAACAGGATGTATCCGTCACACACTTGTTTGGAAGTATGACTTGTTGCAGTGAAAACTCAAACTTGAAATAATTTTAAAGAGATCTAAAGTGAGGTAAAACATAGGTTGCTCCTTTAATGACACAGAGAACTTTTGACAGAATAAAAATTCAAGACCTAGAAAAATCACATTCAACTTGGAAGTTTCTTCTTTGTTATTTTTAGTGAAATCTGCTTGGAAGGAGGAAGCAGGCTGCTTCCTGAACTGAATGCGCCTTAGAATTGGTGCAGGCTCTTCTGTAGAGCAACCTTGGCACACACGTGACTCATTAGTTTACTTGAATAGTGGAGTGAGAATGTGTCTCTTTGGCCAGCACAGTCAAAAAGTCCTTCTGCTCCTTGGTTATAGTGTATGTGATTGTGTCTCAAGACACAGTTTCTGGGAGCGATGGCTTGTTGGTGCTGGGGCTGAAAGTCAGCCTCCCAGGGCTTGAGAGGTACCATTATAGGAAGGTTCCAGAAAAACTTGGGAAGCTGCTTTGAGAATTGAATTGAGAATCTGAGTTGCAAACAAAAGGTCACCTGGAGCTGGAAGGTGGTGGCTTGGCCTTACTGTGGTGGGTGGGCTACAGCATCTGTCAAATCCACTGTAGTAGTCCTTTGTCCTGTCCATACACGTGTGCTTCCTCATAGTAGTCCCTTGATGAGCTAAGTCACAGTCAGCAGCCAGTGCCTTGTTTTGGGCACCCTTAGGAAGTTAGAACATCTATGTATGTTAACACCACCTTGGACAATACCTGAATGCAGTGTAACAGACTCTCATGTAGCCCAGGCTGGTCTTGAATTCACTATTTAGCTGAGGGTGGTTTTGATCCTCTTGCCACGAACCTACTTTTTTTTTTTTTTTTTCCGAGACAGGGTTTCTCTGTGTAGCCCTGGCTGTCCTGGAACTCACTCTGTAGACCAGGCTGGCCTCGAACTCAGAAATCCACCTGCCTCTGCCTCCCAAGTGCTGGGATTAAAGGTGTGTGCCACCACTGCCCGGCCAACAAACCTGCTTACTGCTTTCTTTCTTTCCTTTTTCCTCCCTCCTTCCCTCTCTTCCTTTCTTTTAAAAAACTCGTTATTTTGCTTTTAGCCTCCGCTTGCCTTTAATCATCTTTCCATTGTCTTCCCCCCTCCTTCTTCTTCTGTTACTGCCCCCCACGCCTTAAAGTACGAGAGGCTAGGCAGTAAGTGACACCTCCACCAAAGGAGAGAGGGGCCTGCATGTGCGTGCGTCTCCTCTATGCAGAGCATTTGCTGACACTGCTCACACTTTTTCAAGGCCTCCGTTAATGCTCATCCCTAAGGAGCTTCTATCACTAAACTTGTGATGGTTTTGAACTTGTGGTACTTATTAAATGGAATTTCTTTCCATTTCATGTTACACTTTATTATTTCACAAACAGCATTGTAATCACATTAACAGGGATACGAAGAATATAAAAGAAAAATGAACCCTTCGTCTTATTTGTAACTAAATATTTTCTGTGTTTTTGACAAATGTTTGCCAGAAAGTCTGCATTTTCTGTTTACCCAGGTGAAACCATGGGTCAGCTTAACTTTACATTCTTTGCTTTCATACTCCTTAAACGCTTTCTCGGCTGTAATTTTAAGTAGTTGTATAATACGTCACCCAGTGTGGAGGGAAGCGACATCGATGGTGTGGCTGGTGGGTGGCTTTGTGCTGACTGTTCAGTGTGTCTTCTTTACCTCTCTATGTGATGAGTATTGTTATCCCCATTTCACAGATGAGGATATTGGAGCTTAGCTTGTTTACTTTAGGTGTCAGCTGAGTCCTGCTGAGCTCAAAGATAGAGGGGGCGCCTGTGAAGAATTCAGGAAAGGGTGGAAAAGCAAATGAGGATGGAACCCAGCACACCGAGTGCAGGGACACAGAAAAGGATGTAGGGAACGCAGCACCTGCTGCAGGGTCGGTTGGAGCAGTGTGAGGGAACCTGGGGTCTTGTTAAAACGCAGCACGGCCTACATGGAGGTTGAGATGCCAAGTATGAGGCTTGAAGCAAGCAGATGGAGGAGGATCATGTTTGTGAACCATCTAGAAAAACAGTACTTCCTTTCTCTTTCTCCTGTGGGTTTTTATTTTTATTTATTTTCTTTCTTTCTTCCTTCCTTTCTTTCTTTTAGTTTTTTGAGACAGTTTCACTATGTAACCCTGGTTGATCTGAAACAGCTGTGCTTTAGTCTCCCAAGTGCTGGGATTAAGTATGTCATGACACCCTGCTAAATATTTTTTTTTCAATTTCAACCTTATAGGAAGATAAGCATTTTATATCCTGACCCAGCACAAACAAATATGTGTACACAAAAAGCTTGTAAAACTGTATCTGGCTCTATTGTGATTGAACTAGTATATTTTCATTCCATCACAAAAATCCTGGCTTAATTCACAGTGAAAAACACTGATCTTAGGAGTAATGTCAGTAGCATGTTACTGGTTTGATGTAAGTGGTGAAGACACAGAACACTGGCATGGGTATTTGTGGAAGGTTTTGCACCAACTGAAATCAGTAGCAGGGGGAGGGGATCAGAGGACAAGAGGCGGGGTATTTGCAAAGTATATGATGTGCGCATATGGGATTGTCATAGTCAGACTCATTGGTTTGTACTATGAATATGCTCTAGAAATAGATAGAGAGGAAACATTGGGAAGGTCGAGATCAACGAAGTGTCCGAGAATTCTCACACTGGGTTGTTGAAGGTGAGCAATGTCATCTGCTCATTCACCACCACTGCCTCGCCCCCAACCCCTGATATTCACTACATAATGTCTAGTGTTTCAGGATTTAGTAAGCCTTCTGGCTCACATTTATAACGTTATCAGTGTTCTAGTGTATGGTGACAACGGGAAAGAAGTACCTGGTTTATAGAAAATCTGTAAATTAGGGGATAACTTGTGCATTTGAGATGTTTATTTGATTAAACACTTATGTTTAGTGAGATTCGTGTGCCGAGCTGGGCACTGGTTGCGAATGCTCCAGTAATTCAGTATAAGGGGGGTGGGGTCAGGAGAATCAGTTCAAGGTTACACTTGGCTACATATAGTAAGTTTGAGGCCAGTCTGTACTATATGAGACTCTGTCTCAAACAAATCAAAACAGAAGGAAGACAAGATGAATGTTCCTGGTATACTGAAGTATTTTCCTAAGGAGAGTAATGCAGTGACAGCAGTTGGTTTGTGTATGGTGCATACAAGTGTGGGTGTCGTGTTTGATTCACGTACTATGCTGGCAGAGAACAACCACTGGCGTTTCATGTGTGCAGCTTTCCCTAGCAATGGGAATTTTTTTTTTTTTAAAGAAGTACTTTTTTAGAAGTATAAAGAATATTTTCTGAATTAAACCCAATAGTGTGAATAACACAAATGAATACCTATGTTAAAAAATAGGAAATAATTAGCTAGGTGATCGTAGAAAATGCCTTTAATTCCAGCACTTAGAAGTCAGAAGCTGGGGAATCTTTGTGTTCAAGGCCAGCCTGGTCTACCGAGCAAGTTCCAGGATAGCCAGGGCTACACAGAGAAGAAACCTTGTCTCAAAAAAACTAACAAAAAAAAAAAAAAAAGAAATAATTACTTTTTTTTCCCCCTACAGATTGAATTCCTGCTTAAGAAACTTACAGAAGCTATGGGAGGAGGTTGGCAACAAGAACAATTTGAACATTACAAAATAAACTTTGATGACAATAAAGACGGCCTTTCTGCCTGGGAACTTATTGAGCTAATTGGAAATGGACAGTTTAGCAAGGGCATGGATCGTCAGACAGTGTCTATGGCCATTAATGAGGTCTTCAATGAGCTTATTTTAGATGTTTTGAAACAGGTAAGAGAGCCATAACACTACCTCCTCCATCTTTAGAATTTGATGCTTGAAACCAGATAGCTTCCTTCCCTCTCCGTAAGTCACTTACGCTCTTTAAGTGATTAAGAACAAAAATAAAGCTTCTGTTTTTTCTGTTATTAGACGTTTAGGATTCATCCCACCTGCTGGGATATTGAGGAGTAAACCAAGGTTTTCGGCATCCTGGACGAGTGCTTCACAGTTGAGCTAGGCTAGGCTAGGCTCCCGTTTGTCACAGTTAAGAACTGAGAAGTTACTATTTTTGAAGGGACTGTTCAATCAAGTTTCTAAATGATTTTTTAAAAAGTACCCTCATGTCATATGCAATCCTGTACCCACTAATGTGGAAGGATGCCCATGGTGTATTGGTCAGTGGAAACATCAGGCCATAGTACAGTGGGCTCATGCAATTCCTGCTCTTGAAACATATCACGTGTGTAGAGATGTCTAGATGCATGCTCGCTAACGTGTATACCTCTGGAGTGTGTGATTTTGGTGACTTTTAATTAATTTTTTTCTATATTTTTAGAAAATACTTCGTGATTTTCCAGTATTTTTATAGAATTAAAAAAATACCTTTACCTTTAGAAAGTGGTACTTTCATAAAGCAAAGTTGTATTTATCTTAATGAATATTATTTTTCCTCAGCACCCAACAGTGTCTGATATAGGAAACTAAATACTTACTAAATAGAATATCTGTCAGTTTTGAGACAGGATCTCACCCTATCTTTGGCTGACCTGGAACTCACTGTATAGACCAGACTGGCCTCAGTCTGCCTGCTGAGATTAAGATATTCACTAGCTGCATGCATGTGTATGTATGTATGTGTGTGTATATATATGTCTTTTAAAAAACCCTATTTTATTATATCAAATCTGCTTTCAGTTTTCCATACTTAGCGTTTTCTTTGTTCAGAAGATGATGATTATTGTCCCTGTTCTTTTTTCCATCAGTAAGCATTAATTAAGACTTAACTTGTGTAGACATCTGATATTAGACAAGGATGTATGTGCTGTGTCTCTGTCCACACGCCTGTGCATCCCAAACATTTCTGTTTACCTATAAATATTTCAATAAATGTCTTAAAAGGTAAGGCAACGTACGAAAATTCACTATTTATTAATACCAAAGGTTCTGTTATCTGTATGTCACTTGCAGAGACTCTGAAATGTCTAAATTTACATGTAAACCTTTGTGTGTGGTCGTGTGGATTTCACTGGGGATCATGTCTCTGGATCAGAGATTCTCAGAGACTCCAGTCCATTGTCCACACAGGTGAGAACCATTGACATTTGTGTATTTTGGACCAGGTATCAGATAATGGAGTAAATAAGACAAAGGATTGTCAGCTTTTACACACGAGAGCACATACGCTACATTTGGTTTAATCTGTCATAGGGTTACATGATGAAGAAAGGCCACAAACGGAAAAACTGGACCGAGCGCTGGTTTGTGTTAAAACCCAACATAATTTCCTACTATGTGGGCGAGGATCTGAAAGATAAGAAGGGAGACATCTTGTTGGATGAGAACTGCTGTGTGGAGGTGAGTGGGTGTGTCCTCTCTGCGTGCTGCCCTCTGCTGTCCATGGGCTTCCAGCCTCACTCTTACAGACTAAACCTTCAAATAATCCC
This sequence comes from Rhynchomys soricoides, assembly GCA_019843965.1. NCBI lineage: Eukaryota > Metazoa > Chordata > Mammalia > Rodentia > Muridae > Rhynchomys > Rhynchomys soricoides. The sequence continues at coordinate 1,523,737 of JADRCH010000134.1, forward strand.
AAAATAGTCACCGTGACTTCTAAACCAAAATTTAAAGACAGCTGACAAAATGTGTACCTACTATGAGTTATTTTCTGTTTTATGCTTGTGAATAAAGTATAAGGATTAAATCTGAGAGATTTGTATTTAAGGAATCATTGAGTAAAATCAAGTCATTAAGAAGGTTAAAAAAAAGTGCAGTAAGATGATATTGGAAATTATCAAGAGACTAAAGATCTGGAGCTTTTAAAATAAAGCAAATAGAAGAAAATTGATCACTCATTTTAGTACGATAGGGTCCCCTGTAGCATGAAGTCACTGTGTAGTCAAGGATGGCCATGGATTCCTTATTCTCTGGCCTCTTCTACCCCAGGCCTAGGCCCTACAGGTGTGTGCCACCACACTTCATTTTTTTTTTTAAAAAAAAGGGATTTATTTATTTATTATCTGTAAGTACACTGTAGCTGTCTTCCGACACTTTTTCTTCTCTCTACGGCCCCGCTTGCTGTAGCTGTCTTCAGACACCCCAGAAGACATCAGGTCTTATTATGGATGGTTGTGAGCCACCATGTGGTTGCTGGGATTTGAACTCACTACCTCTGGAAGAGCAGTCAGTGCTCTTAACTGCTGAGGCATCTCTCCAGCCCCACTTCATTTTCTTTTTTTTTTTTTTTTAATGACGGGCTGTATTTATTTATGAGGACAGGCTCTCATCTAGTCTGAGTGGCTTTAAGCTTGCTATATAGCCTTGAACTCTTCATCCTTCCTTTGGCCTCTTTCTACACAGACTATGAGTGTGAGCCTCCGGGTCTGTCTTGAGTGATATATTTTATAGTGATGTAAAATCCTCAAGAATATACATTTTGTGAGGGGAAGGTGACACACATCTGTAATCCCAGCAGTCAGGAGGCGGGAGGATTGCCTGCTCTACTTAGCCAGGGCTACATGGCAAGACATTGTGTCAAAAAATTACTTTTTGTTTTTTAGGCTTGATTTGTATATTAGCCACCACTAGTGTCTCTGTATTTGTTGAATAACATTTAAAATATGGGAATTCACACTCAAATTATAGAAATTGTATAAAGCTATATTAATACTGTGGTTTGCTCATACTCAGCTAAACTGATACCTACAGGATTTTCATAGACTCTGCCATTTTACTTATAAAGATAGAGGTCAAGAACCACAGGGCACCAGCAGCAACACCTCAGGTGTGAGAAAAAACCATAGCAGTCAGAAGTCTCCTGTAACAGTTATGTGGGTGTGTCCCTTCTAGGGTGCAAGCAAAGAGCATGGGGTCCTCTTGTCCCCACCAGGTGTTGTAGTTTGTCTTGTGTAGATGTGGCATCTCAGTCAGGGATTGTAACCACACATGAGGCTGCCTGAGGGACAGCATTAGTAATCAGACATTTGCATTTGTAGGTGTTTTCATTGGCACTGAGTTTCAGTTAGATTTATATAGTTAAGAAATTAATTGAAATACATAAAAAAACTAAGTCAGGTATGGTGTGACACATGCCTGTAATCCCAGCATTTAGGAGGCTGGGGCTGAAGGGTCAAGAGTTCAAGATCCTCCTAGTCTACGTTATGAGACTCCCTGTCTCCATAAACAAAATTGTAGTTTCCTGCTGATGGACTACACTTCCCAGCTTCCTTGAGGACCATGGAAGTCATTTCCACCCCTACAAGAGGCTACATCCTATCTTCCTCTGGACATTTTGGCATCCACATATGTGGGTGACAAAGATGCCATCTTGCCATGAATAAACATGGTCCCACCTAAGGTCAGACCGAGTCTCTTTCTTTCTTCCTTTTCTCTCCCCCCAGTTGCTTTTTAAATAATCTAATACAAACAAAATAGAATAAAATTTTAAAGAACTAATCATGGTTTCTGTTTTAGTCTCTGCCTGACAAAGATGGAAAGAAATGTCTTTTTCTAATAAAATGCTTTGATAAGACCTTTGAAATCAGTGCCTCGGATAAGAAGAAGAAACAAGAATGGATTCAGGGTAGGACATTTTTTCTTGTTTTCCACAACAGGGAGCAGAAGCTGGGCATGGCCATGCATAGGCTTTTAATCTCAGCACATGGAAAGTAGACACAGGAGGAACCGGAACTCTCTACATGGAGTGCCAAGCTAGCCTGTGCTACTTCAGATCCTGCCTAAAAACAAACCAAAAAAAAAAAAATGAGTGCTCCAACTTTGTGTTTTCAAACCTCGCCTAAGACACTGGTACAGTTTGTTTCCTTACGTCGTGGCTATTGCCACATGTGAAAGAAAACCAAGGAAACACAAGTTCCCTTTTTAAAATGTTTTTGGCCAATTTATTTGCATTCTGACTTTGTGGGGGACAAAACTCCATTTTAGGTCTTGCCGTCCTAACTCTTGAAAGCGTTTCAAATTTTCCTTTAGGTGTATGAAAAATGTTAGCGAATGCACAAGACAGAAAAGGAATTTATGGCCGGGCAGTGGTGGTGCGAGCCTTTAATCCCAGTGCTTGGGAGGCAGAGGCAGGTGGATTTCTGAGTTCAAGGCCAGCCTGGTCTACAGAGTGAGTTCCAGGACAACCAGGGCTACACAGAGAAACCCTGTCTCAAAAAACCACCCCCCCCAAAAAACAAACAAACAAACAAAAAAACCAGAAAAGGAATTTGTGGAGTGGTTTTGTAACTCAAGAAACCAACAGCTTGAGGAGAGGGCATCGTGTTAGCATTTAAAGGGAAGTGGGTGCTGTAGTCTTACTCGTTTGCTTAAAGTGTCTCAGAAGAAACACAAGAAACTGTTAGCCGTAGTTGCTGATGGACAGGAGACCCAGAGCTTGGAGAGTAAGAGTCAGCAGAAACTTTTCCTGGATGTCTGTTCATGCTTCTTGAATTTGAACAGTAGGTGTTAGTTAACCAAGAAATTAAATTTAAATGATTGAAAACACCAAGAGCCAGGTGTGGTAGAGCATGCCTGTAATCCCACCACCCAGGAGGCAGAGGCAGTAGATTGCTGTTGGTTCAAAGCCAGTCTGCACTACATAATAGGTTTCAGGCCAACTTCAGTTACAGAGTCAAATCAGAAATGGGGCTAGAGAGATGGGTCAGTGAGCACTGGCTGCTCCTCTAAATGACCAGGGTTCGACGTTCGGTACCTACGTAATGGTTCACAATCATCCATAATTCTAGTTCCAGAGGATCCGACACCCTCCCTCGACCTTCTCAGGGACCAGATTGCACACATGCAGGCAAACCACTCATATACATAAGATTTAAAAAAAAAAAAAAACACACACAGAAAAGAAATGAGATTTTATATGAAATGTAATGTATGTATGTGAACAGTGTTCATCTGCAATATAAGTGTCTTATATAAGTGTCCTTTATGTGCTGTATGTAGATTCTCAATAAATGATAACTATTGTGATATGTAGGGAGGGAAGTGGTTCCATAGACATAGCTGAGGGCAGGATCAGTACAATAGACTGCACACCAGATGCTAAGAACTTTGATCCTCTGCCCTTATCGTGTCTTTATTTTATTTGGTTTTTAAAAACTGTTGTTATGTATATGTGTGCTCATGATGTGTGTGTATGAGCATACATGCCACGTCTCATGTGTGGGTCCCAAGGGCTAAACTGGTCCAGGCTTGTGCAGCTAGTGTCTTTACATGCTGAGTCATCTTGCCTGTCCTTTTTTAACTTTTGGGGGAGTAGGAAAGGGCCAGGTGTGTGGTATCAGCACTTGGTAACCAAAGACAGCAGGGTTGCTGTGAGTTTGAGGACAGACCAAACTGGGCTATCTAGTGAAGCTCTGTCTTAAAAAAAAATTGTGTGTGTGTGTGTGTGTGTGTGCGCCCTGTAGTGTGTTTCCAGTGAAATGTCTGTAAGCACAGGTGTACAGCTGTGGACCTGGACTCAGAAAAGATTTTAGTGCACATATTTCTCATGTGGGAGGTGGAGAAGCTGAGCCACTCAGGCTGAGCCACTGCACACTGGAAACTTCTCACCCCATCTGGTGTTTTATATGTATATTATTTAAGTTTAGATGACTATAATTTCTCTTCTCTCTCCTTTTCAGCCATCCATTCTACCATCCATCTGTTGAAGCTGGGCAGCCCCCCACCACACAAGGAAGCCCGCCAGCGTCGGAAAGAGCTCCGAAGGAAGCTGCTAGCGGAGCAGGAGGAGCTGGAGCGGCAGATGAAGGAACTCCAAGCAGCCAATGAAAACAAGCAACAGGAGCTGGAGAGCGTGAGGAAGGTAGGCAGGCTAGGACTGAGCAAGGGAGTACCCAAGCCACACACAGCCTCAGGAGCTTTGCTTCGTGCACACTAAGTTAGGAGTGGTTTGGTGAGCTGAGTTCTCAGAAGTGTCCAGTCTGGGGCTGGCAAGCTGGGTTTATAAGGGTAAAGCTCTGAGCTGTCCCTCTTAGAGACGGTGCTAAAGTACTTGAACCATTGTTATGTATGTTCACGTTCTCTGACAGCTCTGGGATACACACACAGAAGTAGAACTGAGAAGTAGAAGCTGAGCCGAATCCGTAGGCAGGAAGGCTGGGCTGATGGAAGAGTCTTGGAGGCTGTTCTCTCTGCTGCAGGAGGCTCTGCAGTTACCTGCCGCAGCCAGAATGGCGCATTTCAGCTCAAGAACTGTATTTTGTCTATAGCTAGTCATGTGTTTCTGAGGGGAACTAACTCACTGTGGTGTTTGCTGGAGGTCCTTATGTCTCGTTGCTCTCAACATCTCTTTGTGGTTTAACTGTGGTGTTTCTGCTGCTGCTGTCCTTGTTTTTAAGGCAGGGCCTCAGTATGCAGCTCTGGTTGGCCCAAAGCTTGCTGTATAGACCAGGCTGGCCTCTAACTCAGAGATCTACTTGCCTTTGCCTGGGATTAAAAATGAGGCCACCATGTTTGGCACTGCCTTTGTTTTTTACCTGTTTAGAATTTATAGAAGGACCAAGGTTTTCCATTATGTTGGGTAAATTTTCAACATATTTCTTTAACTATTTTTCCTCTGCTTTTACTTGTTCCATATGCTGTTGAGCCAAATATTGTGTATAACAGTGCCAGGATTCTCTGAAGCTGTTTATTTTTCTTGTTTTTCTGTCCTGACTGTATAATTTCCATGTATCTCTTTAGAGCAAGTCTTCTTATAGCCCAAATAGATTATTGAGCCCCTCTAGTTGATTATTTTTTGAATTAAGATCTTGTAGCCCAGGCTTGCCTTCAGCTCTCTACTTAGGGAAGCTGGCCTTGAACTTCTGATCTTCCTGCTTCTAGCTTCCAAGTTCAGGAATCATAGGTGTACTTCAGCATACCACGTCCTGGCTTCCTAATGCTGTGCATGCTGCCCTCTCTACCCAGCCCTCTTGACGACTTTTCAGTCAGTTACAATTCAGCAATCTCCATGTGGTTCTTTTAAATTAGCCTCTTTATTGATATTCTTTCTCCACTTGATGGGATATTGTTATTTCTTCCACTACACCTTTAACCATGACTTCCTTTCATTCTTTATAGTATATTTACTGTAGTGGCTTTGTAGATACGCCTCATGGGCGGCTACAAAGGCGGTGACTGTTGACTGTTTTCCTCTATAGGGGTTACACTTTCCTGTTTCTCATACTTTTTTTTTAGTTGAAAACTGGATGTTTTAGAAGATAAGGTGGTGTGGGAACTATGGATACTGATCCTGACGCTCCTACCCGAAGCTTGTCATTGTGTGTTTGTTTAGTGACTTGGCTGGACTATTTCCTGGACCCTTGAGGCCTTCAGTCTGCTCCTCAGGGCAGCAAGCTGGGGTGTGCACAGCCACAGTCACCTGGAATGACCCTCCACACGCCTCTCCTCTCCTCCCCTCCCTGTTACTGTCACCCCTGACTGACTGCTAGAGATCACTGATTTCTGAATGTTTGATATGTTTTCTGCAGTGCCCTAGGAATGAAGTAGCCTTACAGTCTGAGGTTCAGTTCAGACCCATGTCCTCTCTAGGCCAGTCTTAAAGAGGGCTTTGCCTAGCCGGACCTTCCTGCTTCTGTCCCGCTTAGCTAATCTGGTTGGTTTGCTTCCCAGTGGGACTACTCTTAATCACTGCCCAAATCTTGTTTGTATGCCTCACATAACAAAGTTATGTTTGGTGAGAGCTGCAGAGCCTGCTTTCTCCTTGAGCAAAACTTCCCTGGAAGGCTGGATGTGTGTGATGGCATGGACCTATAACCCCAGCACTTGGAAGGCTGAAGCAGGAGGATTGCAAGTTGTATGAGCTTGGGTGGAGACAGCAGCACATACTTGGTGCCATCCACAGTCCTGCTTTAAGAGCCTCTGCCACCAAGCAGAGGGCACAGCCTGCCCTCTATTTCCTCCCCACCTCCAACCCCCCCCCCCCCCCCCGTGGAGCTTTTGCCCAAGTGATTTGAGACCAGGGTGATCGGACCTGTCTTCTCTGCCTGTCAGTGCCCCTTGACCCTGCACTGGAGTAGTTTCCTGAAAACCCAGCAGCTGCTCTTCCCTTACTGTAGCTTGGGCTGTGAGCTGAGGACAGAGGGCGCCCTTGTCTCAGCTTTCATCTGCCAGGAGTGGCACTTCCTTCTTGCCTGGGGGAGGGGAGGGAGTGCCTGAAATGTCACAGTCTTTTTGTGTCCTAAGATCCAGATGATTATCTTTTGTGGCTGTTTGTTGTGCTTTTTGTCCTTTGAGGGTGGCTGGGATCACCTTTGGGGCTCTGTGCACTCTGGGCCAGCACTCCACTGCCCAGCTACAGCCTCAGCTACAACCTCAGCTACAGCTGGAGAGTCTGCAAGCTTTCATGTTTTTTTTTTTTTAGTTGGAGGGGATTGAGGATGGGTGGGGTGGGGGTTGAGGGAGCTCCCTGTGTCACTTACCTGGAAGCTGAGCTCTGGAAACAGATATAAGGAATAGTGTGGTAGGAGACAGCACTGTACAGAAAGCTCCAGAACTAGGTCAGACTGTGTGAGCGCAGTTGGAAGTGATCCTCAGATTCTCATTGTGCAGTGTTTAGAATCAAGTCATTCATACCTGGTTTGTTTCATATGTTGACTGGGCAGACTGGATGGAATTCCAGTGTGTCTCACAGCTTTTGTTTCATTTTTATTGAATGTATGGTATGTTTTATATATATATATAGACTAATCAATATACATTGATTTCTGATTGCTTGATTAGAAACTGGAGGAAGCAGCATCTCGTGCCGCAGACGAGGAAAAGAAACGCCTGCAGACTCAGGTAGAGCTACAGACCAGGTTCAGCACGGAGCTAGAGAGGGAGAAGATGGTAAGTCTGAAAACCACTGTGTCAGCTCAGGGAGGCCTGGCTGCTACCACATCCTGGCTTTGCTGTGCCTTGTGGCTACTGGAGGAGTCGTGCACTTGCTTGTGAATTATCCTTTATTAAGCATCTTCTGTGTACCAGAGAGGTAGAGGTAAAGGATGGGTGCCTTGTGTCCACACTCCTAAGCAGAATTGGATGCAGTGAGGTGATAAAGGCTTAGTATAGCTACATGTCTTCGTTTGCTTTGAGGTGTCTCTGTCTGTCATTCTGGGGCAACCAGGGTCCTTTCGTTCTCAAAAGGCTGTGGTGTGAGCAGTGACTAGCTGCGAGAGCGTAAGCCTAAACCTAAGGCATTTCTCCTCTGTAATGAGCAAAGTGAACAGAGGCCTCTGACCTCACCATGGTCCAGTTGCTCTGTGAAACGAGCTGATTACTGGAGCACACGTCTCTCATGGTGCTGCTGGGCTGAGCCTGTGCCGGAACACCATCTGGTATTGCCCTTAGTCACTTGCTGCTTCGAGATTCCTGTTTGTGTTCAGGAAGGCTCATGCGATGCATTTGAAGGTGCCCAGCTGCCCTCCCTCCCTGCTCTGTCTCTCTGAGCACTTGTGTTCCTGTGATTGGTGTGTGCTCCCTTCACAGGTCATTCTGTGAGCTCTCAGGACTCTGAGGAGAATGCAGGGAGCTAATGTTAGTGACATATTTGATAAACTGCAGAGAAGTACACCAACATGTGTGACAGCATGTGTGTCAGGGTCCTGGGCATTGAACCCCATGATTCACACATACGAAGCAAACACTCTAACAGTAAGCTATACCCCAGCCCTGTCTTTATGCTTTTTAAAACAGGGATTAAATCCTCTTCAATCCAGAGGGGAAAGCCATGCACTTGTTAAGTATACTGGTACTCCAGGGATGGGGAAGGAAGTAGAGGCAGTAGGACCTACAGCTCATAGGCTGCTCTGCCTGGGCAAAGGCTCACTCCTTCTTAAGATTTGGAGAAGGGGCCCGGGCAGTGGTGGCACATGCCTTTAATCCCAGCACTCGGGAGGCAGAGGCAGGTGGATTTCTGAGTTCGAGGCCAGCCTGGTCTACAGAGTGAGTTCCAGGACAGCCAGGGCTACGCAGAGAAACCCTGTCTCGGGAAAAAAAAAAAAAGATTTGGAGAAGAGGTTTTTGGCTTTAAAACAGAAAAGAATTTAAAGAGAAATTACACTTTTTTTCTTGACTTGAATAAAAATCCAGAGCAGAAAGGATAGCACATACAGAATGGGAGTGCAGCGTTGGGGTTGCAGTTTATTTTCTTGGACTCCTAATGTGGATTCCGAGTGTATGCTCCCATTTCCTACATTCTTAGCTGAAAGGCAGAGGAGAGTTAGGAGCCTTGCCCTGGGATGAAGTCACCCCAATTTAAGAGAGACCACCATCCTCTCATCCTTCCAGATCAGACAGCAGATGGAGGAGCAGGTTGCCCAGAAGTCATCCGAACTGGAGCAGTATCTGCAGCGAGTTCGGGAGCTGGAAGACATGTACCTAAAGCTGCAGGAGGCACTTGAGGACGAGAGGCAGGCCCGGCAGGATGAAGAGACTGTGCGAAAGCTTCAGGCCAGGTGCAGCTCGCTTTGCAGCCCTCTCCTTGGGGGCTTTGCTTGCTTAGGATTCTAACACTACTAGGAAGGGAGCCTGAGCCCATGTGTTGTCTAGCCTGGGAGAGCCTGCACATTGGGTGGCAGGGGTGTTCCTTCCAATCCTGGGGTACAGAAACCTTTGTTTGTGGGTCTTGTACCAAGAGCAGTCTGGTGGCCATGTTTGCCTTCACTATGTTCCAGAACGGCTATCAACTAGATCAGCTTTGGTGGAAACTTGAGTTTGAGAAACTTGAGTGACCCTTCCTGCAGAGGCAGGACTGCCTTGGGCCAGGCTGCAGCAGAGCTTTGGTGGATGGGAGGGAATATGTACTCTCTGTTTGGTAATGTGGGATTGGCACCATTTCTTCAATAGCCATTACATGTAATCCAAGTTTTAAAGTTTTGAAACTAGATTTCTCCCCACCCCCACTCCCAACCTTTTTAATTTCGGTTTACAATTTATGATACTTATATTCTCAGAGAAAATTTTTGATCTGAATCTTTTTTTTTCTTTTTGACCTCATGTACATCTGTATGAGGGTATTAGAAGCCCTGGAATTGGAGGTACAGGCAGGTGTGAGCTGCCATGTGGGTGCTGTGAATTGAACCCTGTCCTCTGGAAGAGCAGCCTGTACTAACCACTGAGCCATCTCACCAGCCCCTGCTCTGGGCCTTTGTAATATCAGGGAGGACCCCAGAGGGATGAGGAGCTGTTCTGTTCTATTCTGGTTTAACTCATTGTCCCATTTACTTCTTCATGATGCCTTGTGGGAGGCAGTGCAGATATACCTGGGCCTTGAGTTGTAGCACCCCACCCCATGTTAGGGAAGTTAGAAGGTAAGCTTTTGTATAGTTGCCAGTCCTCATGTAGAGGAGCAAAAGACGCTGTTTAAACCTGGGAAGAAAAGGAAGGGACCTGAGATGGCTCAGCAGGTAAAAGATGCTTGACTAAGTGCCAGCCTGATGTCCCCAGTTCTATTGCTGCCACCCATGTAAAGGTGGAAGGTAGAAACTGACTCACGGAGTTGCCCTCTGACCTCCACACGCATGCCGTAGCCCACACACACAACACACACACACACACACACACACACACACACACACACGATACGAATTTTAAAATATTAAAAATGGAAAATAAACTGGAAAAGGAGTCTCTTGTAGTTATATACTTTGCCAAAAGTGATGGGGCTGGTGAGATGGCTCAGCGGGCAAAGGTCAAGCTTCATGACCTGAGTTTGATCCCTGAGATCCACATGGTGGAAAGAGAGAGCCAGTCTGTCTAATTTCCACATATGCACCTCAGCATGCAGCCACACCCAAACAAACGTAACCAAAAGACATCCAATGAATCATTTAGACAAAACCGATTTGGGGCCATCAAGATGACTCATTGGGTAAAGTGGCTTGCTGCTTAAGCCTGGCAACCCAGGTCCAATTCATGGAACCCACATGAAGGTGGGAAGGAAAGAAGCCACTCTACAGGGTTGCCCTCTGCCCTAGCCAGCTACTTGGAGCTGCCATTGGTACTGTTGACAGTGGTATTAGCAGGTCATTCAGGAGAAGGTGCAAATCCCATGTCACTTCCAGAGAGTGGCACTCTGAGTGACACTAGACATATTTTGAGCCACAGATTTATTCTTGCTGGGAGTTTATAGATTACTCTCAGGCACAGATTCTGTGGGGAAGGCATGCTGTGTTTCAGTAGTCTTGGGGGAATTTGGATGTAACACAGCAGAAATTAAGTCTCAGAAGGCCAGGTAACTCAGAAGTTTACTGAAGTACCAGCTCTCCCCTGTGTGGGGTAAATGATGCTTTTTGCAGTGGTGACTCTTCTCTTGCTTTTATAATGATAAAAGCAGCTCAGGGAAGGGGGGGGGGTTACTTCGGCCTGTGGTTCTAGAGGGGAGTCTGTAACTGCTGGGCAGGCATGGTAGCAGGAGCAGGGAGTAGCTCATCACATTGCCATCTGGGAAAGGAACAGGAAGTGAGGTGAGGCTTACAACGCCTGCACCCTGTGACACAAAGGAGTGGAAATGGCTAGAAGAAGGGTCGGCTGAAAGACCATATGGGTCTGTAAGTTTTTATGTCTCCAGACTAAAGTTGATTTTTATTTTTAAGGCAGAATCTCTCTATGTGGCCCCCGATAGCCTGGAACTTGCTCTGTAGACCAGGCTGGTCCAAACTCAGAGACCTAAACTGCTTCTGCCTAAAGGCATGCACTATCATGTCTAGCTTGAAGTTTGGCTATTAATGTATAATTTTAAAGATTATCTGATAGGAAATTCAGAAGAAAACTTGTAGCATTTTATTTGGAAGTTCTGGAAGCTAAGCCATGAACTATCTCATTATAACTTTATTCACTAAAGGTTTAGATTTGAGCCAGACATGGTAGTGCATGCCTATAATTCCAGCACTCAGGAGACAGAGGCAGGAGGATTACTGCAAGTTTGAGGCCTTTTGCTCCGTTTGTATAAGACCCATCTCAGAAGTCCAACCAGACATCCAGCACTCAGGAGACAGAGGCAGAGGGATTACTGCAAGTTTGAGTCCACTTGCTCCGTTTGTATAAGACCCATCTCAGAAGTCCAACCAGATAATCAAGTGTTAGATCCTACTCATGTCTGCATTCCCAGCTAGGGCAGTGTCCACATGCTGGGTTGATAAGTGTCCAGGTAATTATTACTATCTTTATTTTTGTTTTTTCAAGGCAGGGTTTTTCTGTGTAGCTTTGACTGTTCTGGAACTCGCTTTGTAGACCAGGTCCACCTGCCTCTGACTCCCGAGTGATGGGATTAAAGGTGTACACCACTACTGCCCAGCTTGTTATCACTATTTTTGAGAAAGACTGTCCTCAGGAGGAAAATGCTATGTAGTTGAGGATGACCTTGATCTCCTGATCTTCATGCCTCCACCTGCGGAGTGCTGGTTACAGACATGTACCACAACTATTACTGGCTGTTGAACCCAGAGCTTTGTACAAGATGGACAAGTACTCTACCACCTAAGCTACATCCCAGGCCTAGGGAATAGCTTTTGAATGCCTGAAAGGGTCCATGTTGTGCCTGATACGGTAGTGTGCACTGCTGCCTCTCTCCTAGCTGCTGGGATGGTTTTCATGTGTTTGAAGGCAGCCAGGGCATGGGTTCTTAAGTGGCGTGTGGGTACTTAATTCCCATGGTACTTGAGTTTAAAGTAGTATTTTACTATGTCAAACTTTTAGTTTTTTATCCGTAAAATAACAGTGATTGCCAGTTTCAGGATTGTGGAGATGAGGTTAGATGTGGCAGGTACAGTAGCTTTCTGTTCTTTTATCTCATTCGTGGATGGGGAAGATACATCATGTACAGAATTAGGAAAGACGTTGAATGGCAGTGTTAGGCCAAGAGAACATCAGAAAAACAAGTAGAGGGACTAGAGAAGGCTCAGCAGCTAAGAGCACTTGCTGCTCTTGTGGAGGGCTAGGGTCCAGGTCCCAGTACCCAGGTCACAACTGATTCTCCTTCCTCAGCCTCCTGAGTGGCTAGGATGACAGATGTGTGCATGCTCTTGGCTTCTCTAAAGAGAACACCTAGGCACAGGAAGGGCCGAAGTGCTGAAGTCTTTAGTCAGAGGTCAGTTGGCAAACCACAGAAACCAACTTGGATGAGGGAAGGCAAGATGATGATTTATGGGAACGTTCTTAAATAGTTCTCCAGTTCCATGGAGCGCAGGTGGCCTAGCCTTGAACAGTGGTACTGAGTGTCAGCACTATAGTTGCCCCTGCCACCAGTAAGAGAAATTATCCATTGTCTCTGGCTGTGTGTCAGCCGCCATTGAGTCAGAGTTCCAGGGGGAACAGTTGCTTTGCGGAGCTCAGTTCTTGTTCCACCGTGCTCTGCTGCCAAGGGCAGGCGGCATTGTGGTGTCTATACTGGGAGTTGGGGCTCCACCTCCCACAAGACCCCTACTGTGCTATTCTCTAGCTGTGTGAAGCAGCCTAGCCCCCTGAAAGCCTACTCTCCCTCTGTACTTCAGCACTCTCTCACTGGCTGTCTGTAGAAGAGCCTTGGGAAAGAACACAGATGCATAATGGATAGCTATGAATGAGGAGTGCATGTCAGGCCCGTCTGCGGTGCTGGGCTCAGTGGTTGACACTGCATTCTAGGAGACTTCCAAGGAGATCAAGTGTGTCTCCAGGGGGACTCGGAGTCTGGAAAGGGTGTGGTCCTTGCCTCTTTCCTTGCTGCTGCAGGTGGCAGTGGCTGCCCTGCCATATGACTTGACTATGTGTGGCTCCTTGTTAGATTTGTGCCTTGACCTCTGTTGGCATTTGACTACACTATCTGCATCTTGAGTGCAGGTTTGAGCTGTATATTGATTTGTTTATTTAAACACAAATACAGTTGACTAATCCAAGCCAGCTTGTTATTGTGGCTAACACTTTGGCATCACACACCTGCATTGAAGTCCATTGTGACCTCTGCAGTACACTTTCGGACACATTCCTTCATCTGTGACGAGGGACTAGTACCTCCCGGATTGTTGGTAATAGGTCTTTATTAGATGAATAAATGTCTTACTCTTATAGCAGCCAGGCAGGTTGCAGAGCTTGGCTCCACCACCTGGCAGGTAGATGACTTAAGCTCTAGGCCTTACTTCTTCAGATGTGACTACTAATTGCACTTAACGTTCACTCTGCAAAACAGTGGAGAAAGCACACTTGCACCTCTGCATACACTTGCCATTGCCTAGATGCTAATTTTCTTTTTCCTTCATGTAAGATTAGGACACTTGGAGCAGGACATGTGGGCTGCTCTCAGGCTTTGTGATAGACGCTGCTTGGCTCCCAGTCTCCTTTAAAGATGGGAGGACTTAGATGACTGAGAAAATGTCCTCTCTGAAATGCTTGCCCATCTTGGTCAGGGTCCCCAGCAGTGTGTGACCCCAAGTGTCCTCTGTGTTCCAGGTTGCTGGAGGAAGAGTCATCTAAGAGGGCAGAGCTGGAAAAGTGGCACCTGGCACAGCAGCAGGCCATTCAGACAACAGAGGCGGAGAAGCAGGAGCTGGAACAGCAGCGAATCATGAAGGAGCAGGCTCTGCAGGAGGCCATGGCACAGCTGAAACAGCTGGAGTTGGAGCGGAAGCAGGCCCTGGAGCAGTATGAGGTGGCTGGACTTAGCCCCGACACACCTGTAACTAGTGCCTTAGATCAGCTGGGGTAGGGATGGGGCTGTGCACCTATCCCTGCAGTAACCAATGTAAACAAACTCCAGCATTCACTTGGCAGAATCTGCTTAGCAAAGGGAAGAAAGAAGAAGTTTTATTTTGTTTTCTGTAGAGAATGAGGTGTCTGTCCACTCAGGGACTATGCAGGAGTGTGAGTGGGGAAGTACAGTTTTAACCGGTGACAAGGGTCCCCAAGCTGCAGAATGGACTCTGAGAACACAGGGATAACATGTAGGGGTAGGCGGTACCCATTGCCCCACCCTGAGGTAGAGCACTCAGGGAGGTCACTTGCTCCCAGCCCCTCACTCAGACCTCATTGGAGGGGCCCATGGTAGCAGAGAAGTGGCTGACATTGGAGACCAGAAGAAGTCACTGAGAAGCTACTTCCTCAACACCAGTGTCTTAGTTACTGTTCTGTTGCTGTGACAAAACATTGTGACCAAGGCAACTTATAAAAAAAGTATTCAATTGAACTTATGGTTTCAGTGGTTAGAGTCCATGGTGGGGGAGTGAAGGCAGGGGCAGGGGAGCTGAGCACCCACATCTTCAGAAAGCACAAAATACTGGAATAGCTTGAGCCCTTTGGAACCTCAGAGTCCAGCCCAGTGACACAGCTCCTTCAACAAGGCCACTCTTCTGATCCTTCCCAAATAGCTCCACCAACTGGGGACCAAGCATTCAAATATATGAGCCTACTAGGGCCACTCACTCAAGCCACCGTGGCCATGGTTGTCCTGAGTGTGTGCCAGCAGAGAGAACAGCCCTTCCTTCTCTTGACCTTCAGAACCTGTTACAATTGAAGCTAGGTCTGGCAGCTACGGTGAGACAGCTGAGCTAGCAACAAGACAGGTCAGGAAGGGTGGGTGTGGGGCAGAGGCAGAAAGCTGACACACAGGGCCTACCTCGCCTGCCTGAGGTGAGAAGAGCCTGGGAGTCACATGGCCTGGCCTCCAGCCCTGCTGCCTCCACCTTGGGCAGATGCCTTAGCTCTCTGAGCCTGAGTTTTTGCTAATGTGCAGTGGGTAACGATAGCTCCTCCTCCTTACAGTGATTCAGGTCATTTAATGAGGGAATCCACGGGTATACAGTAGGTGCCAGTCCATGCTACTTGGTTCTTAAACTGCCATTTTTGTCCTAGGGAGTTAAAAAGAAGCTAGAGATGGCAACAAATATGACCAAGAGCTGGAAGGACAAAGTGGCCCATCATGAGGGATTAATACGATTGATAGAGCCAGGTAATATTTGTATGTGTGTGTGTGTGTGTTTAATTTATTTTCTGTTTTATTTATGTGATTGAATTTATGTGAACAAACAGCAATAGCTTTCTCCGAGGCACAAAGCCGTTGCTTCTATACATTGCACCACATAAAACTGGGGGTAGGGCAACTACCTGTACTGCTAGCTGTTGGGGTCTGAGGTGTGAGCTCATTCTTGCGATGGCTCAAGGGTTAAAGCACTGTGTAGGCCTGACTGCTTAAGTTCAGGTTCTTAGAACCCTTACTAATACCTGGATGGGGAAATACACATTTCCGATCCCAGGGCTCCCACAGGGAGATGGGAGCAGAGAGCCACCCTGAGGAAGCTTGTCCTTCTTAGTGAGTGATCCCAGGTAACCTCCCTGCACGCATCCTGCTGCTCTTTTGGCTGGTGGGCCTTTTTAGGTATTCCTCAGAGAAGAAGTAGGAGAGTTGATGCGATGACAGGTGTGGAGAGAGCCAGCCTTCCTGCATTGAAAGCATGCTTGTCACTTAGGTTCCAAGAACCCTCACCTGATCACCAACTGGGGACCGGCAGCGTTCACGCAGGCAGAGCTCGAGGAGAGAGAGAAGAGCTGGAAAGAGAAGAAGACCACAGAGTGACAGCTGTCCCCACGGCCACCCAGTCAGTCACATCAGTGAGGAGTCAAGAGCTTCGGGCCTGGGACAAGGACACTGGCTTTGCTGCTTCTAGTCTTCCCTCAGGGCTCCAGCAGGGTCCATGTGCTGAGGGTGCCATATTTGCCTTCTAGTGATGTCTCAGCTCTCCTGGGTGAGAACATAGGCACGGGTGTGGCTGGGGCCACCTTCACTGTCGCCTTCTGCAGCCCTTGCGGCCCCTGGTCTCTGCTCCACCTTGGATGGGAGGGCAGCTGTGTCCTCGGGCAGCACATTCCCTCTGCTGATTGGCTGGTCTGCTTGCCTTTCCGTGTCAGGTGGCATGGCAAGCCTTTGTTGTTGGTGCTCTGGTGGACAAGTCGCCAGTCCCTGCCTTGTGGATGGGATCTGGTTGGTGACACTTCCTAGCTTCAGCTAAGATGCTTCCCTCCCTGACCATCACACACTTGGCATGCTTCCTTTGCATTTTCTTTCCCCTCACCTCAAAGCAAAACATACCCTGGCCCAGTGTCTCAACCTAGTTCTTTGGGTGTTTTGTCCCAGGCTGCTAGTCTGTTGAAATCAATGGTGATTGGATAGTTTGGGAGGTTACGTGGGCACAGTGGAAGCTGACAGTATGTGGGCTGGTAAGAGGTAAAGTGTCACAGGATGATTGCAAGCCTTGTGGCTTTCACTTGGACTATGTCTCTGCTTTTCCCTCCTCCAAGGGTGACACAGGTCAAGGTTTCTGTGCTTCTTGTTTGAGGAATGTTTTCGGCTCGGCTCTGGTCTGAGACTGAGAATAGTGTTTAGGAATGTAAGCTTAGCACACTAGCTGGGACCTGTCACCAGCAGTAACTCCACGGACAGCCAAGATGCTTTGTTACAAACAGGAAGGTGATCTGTGCATTACAGAAAAGGTGGAATTCAGTAGCAGAGCAGGGAACCCCAAGTGTCCTGGTCCAGCCTTGCCTCAGAGCAGAAAGGCCATTCCAGACACATGCAAGTCTAGAGATAGATTCCAGTGTTCTTGGCATCTACATAAGGACGGGGTAGTTCCATTAATCTCTACCTTTTATGACTAGAAAACATTTGCCACTGGAAGTCAATTTTTCTTAAGATTTTGGGCTGCTTAATAAAAGTCATTTTATTTAATGTTTATAGTTGCCTTCATCACAGTTTAGATTTATACAAAGTATCACATGTCATGAACCTTCTTAGTTAGCAGATAACTTGAGTGTAGGCTTGGGCCTGGCCATTCACTCATCATGTTTCCTTGTCAGTGCTGCTGGGCGTCAGACCAAGGGGACCAGGGCCTCTCCTGTGGCTTCATGATGTCTCCTAGGGACCTCAGTGTCCCTGGAGAGAAGAAAAGAAACTCCAAGAAGGTACTGACCGAAGCGGGCCCTGAGGTTCCAGGGGAGACTGGGGTAAAGGGATTGCCGTGTCCCGGCTGGCAGAGCATTCATTCCTCCTTACTTAAACCTGGGCTGTCTTACAGCACAGCCAGAAGCATGGCCGGCAGCTGCCATGGCCCTCCTTGTCTGGTCTGCGAGCCTGAACACTATGTGCTCCCTCCTGCAGTACTGTATGGGCTGCACGGAAGGTGTCTACAGTCTGTAGTGTTTGTTACTGCTTGCCACACTGGCTTCAGTAGCACTGTGGCTGGGAAGTGAAAGTCCTTTTTAAACAGTGGATAAGAAGACTGCACAGATGTGAACTGTGGGGCTCCCATTTGGGCTGATGCTCTGACGCCCGTGAGTCGCTCCTGATACTCAAGGTGGTTTCAGCTAAGTGCCTATAGACCTTGCCTCATCTCTGTAATAACTACAGGAAACTTCGGGAATGTCTGTCTGTGTGTTCATTGTAATCGGCCCTTTCCTCCAATGAGAGAAGAGATTATCTGAAGGAATTATGAATGAAAAGCATTTGAAAATGTTTTGGGGTCTACTATATTGAGAATGAACAAAATATAATTTTAAAGCATTCTTATCTGCACATTGTACAATGTAATATGCTCTACTTTCTTTTTTTGTTAATTTTTCTAAGATATTAAAATGTTTTCTATGGGATTTTTGATTTCTATTTTTTAGTACAATGGACTTAATAACAAAATTAAACATACCAGAATATCATACATTCTAAACTGGTTTAATAAAACAAAGTGTGTGCATGCGTGCGTGCGTGCCTGCATGTGTGTTTTTGCTAATCTTCATTTTCATACTGTCATGTGGATGCGGTTTAGGGATACTCCTGAAAACACTGGGTTTGGGAGTTAAGACCTCAAGAAGTTAGCTGTGACCTCATGTTCGGTGTGTGAGTCACAGCTGTGGGAAGCCTTGGTGGATGTGTCAGCTCAGGAACCTAGAACCGACTTCTCTTCATTCTTGCAGTTACCTCTGAAACCTTTTTCTCTTGTCTCTGTTTTCTCAAAAAATTTATGTCTTTGGGTGTTTCTTTCACTAGAATAAACATCTATGTGGTTTTCTATGTGGTTTTCTGTGGTCACCAAGATTAAAACTCTTACTGTGGATGAAGCAGTCCCTTGGTCTAGCTGGACTGTGTATTGGCAAGCTGGTCTTCTCGTGGAGGAGGGCAGGGAGAGGTAGGTGTTTGTCAAGCTATTCTCTCTCTATTGCAGTGCTCTCAAGTAGGGACACTTGTTCCTGAGGGGACACTTGGCATGTCTGGAAAGATTTGTGGTTTTCATAACTGGAAGGAGTGTGCTGGCTGCAGTGGGTACCTTGCATCATCCCCACTTGGAGGGGAGAGCTGTTAATTCCTCTTAAGCCTCACTGACCCTTCTGAGGTTTCCAAGTCATTGGTTTTGGGTAGTGGGCACATTTGTGGTGGACACTAAATTCCAACCCTGGTCTAGACTCAGCCTCCCTGTCCAGTTTCAGCTACAGCAGAAACAGTCTGTCAGGGCCGTGCATCCACAGGAATGTGGGCCTTTTGTCTTTGTCTGCCTCCTGCATGGCAGTTGAGAGGGTCTAGAGAGATTGTTACAGTAAGCAAAGGAGATCTACCCTCATCCTGCCAGTTCCCACCTCCCCATTTGAAGTCCCAATTCACCCCAGTTCTCCCCCAAACACACACTAGTAGCCTAAACTGTGTTTCTGAAGGTGGCATCCATGGGCCTCGTTTTCTGTATTTCCCCCTGCTCTTTAGCCAGGAGCATCCCAGGGATAGGGTCCATCACAGACCCTAGACTGGTTTTAGACTGGCTGCCATCTCCATGTTCACCTCAAAGTCTGTCCAATGGGAGTTAGGCTGCCCGAGCAAGTGTTTGTATCAGGGGAGAGCATTCCAGGGTTGGAATTTAGTGTCCACCACAAACATGCCCACTACCCAAGACCAGTGACTCAGAAACCTCAAGAAGGGTCAAGCAAGACTTAACAGGAACTAACTGCTCTCCCATCCAAGCTGGGCTGATTCTAGGCACCCAGTACAGCCAGCACACTCCTCCTGGTTATGAAGACCAGGATCTAATGAGTGTTTACAGAGAATGTGAACTAGGTTAAAGACTTCATCTTGGAGGCCAGAGGCCTACAGCCCTGGTCCTGAGCTGGAAGCTGATGACAGGGCCAGAAAGGACCTTTTCTAGGGTTTTGTGCTTCCCACCCCTGCTTGGATCAGAGTACTCACCTGGGAAGGAGTCTGGGCAACAGTCACATAGATCTGGGCTTCGTTGTGGCTCTGAGGCAGGATGGCTAGTTAGAATAGAGGGGACATGAGAAGAGAGATGACAGCTCCCTCAGCCCTACTTCTGTACACCTAGTTCTGAGCTCCACTCTCCAGGGCTGACCCAGGAGTTTTTGACTACTGATGTTTCCTGCATTAGGGCAGTGCTCCCTTTCAGAGAAACACTTCCCACTAGATTAACGTGGTGTGTTGAACCAGTCTTCAGTCCATTGTCTGCGCGACCTATGTTTTTTTCTCTACAAGAACCACCCCTTCCAGCTGCACTCACACAGTGTGTCTGTAAAAAGACAACTTCATATGGAGCAGCAAAGAGGATGTGCCAGCTCATGACTTCCTCAATACCGGAGCCTACTTACAGACACCCCCACCCCATCCCCCACCCCCGTCTGTGGAGAGCTGCTGTGAATGCAGGTGTGTCCCTTCCCTGAATGTGACCTTCCTCAAGGGTGTCTTCCTGCTTAACAGTAAACTCTGTAAGGTGCCTTACTTAAGGCTTACTTTTTTAGGCTTTTATTCTTTACAATCTCTCACATTTGTAATGTATCTCAATTCTACCCACCCATGCCCTCTGTCCTGCACCCCCATGTCCTGTACCCCCCACAGATCTCCCAGCATGCCCCTCCTCCACTTTTTTCCTTTCATTTTTGTAGCCGAGTCCAGTCAGTGCTGCCATTTGGAATGTTGACTGACCTTGTTGGTTGGTTTGATCATGTGCTGGTAATGGCTGCCATGACTTCCTGAGCACAGTGGCTGTGTCTGGTCAAGAATGCAGCCTTCCATAGCAAGCCTTCCCATCCTCAACTCCTGCATTTGCTTTGCCTTGCTGTTCCCTGGGCCTCGGGATGGGCTTGATACAGATGCTCCAGTTAGGGCTGATCTCTCCACAGTCACTTGCTCCCTGACCAGTTATAGGTCTCTGCATTAGCTGCTGCTCACTACAGAGAAGCTTCTCTGGCCAAGCTTGAGAACAGCACTCAGTGGAGAAGCTTGCTAGCACAGCTGCACTGAATTGAAAGGTGATGTTCTCAGATGGCTGTGGTGTTCACTCATCACAGTGTGCTGGAGGCTAGTGGGCCAAGTTCTTTTCTGCAATTAAGTCAAAACCTACCTGCAACCAAGCTGAGCCCCCAAACCTCAAGGCTCTAAGGGGGTTGCCTAGGACTGCTGGTGACAGTTCCAGCTCACTGGGTCAACAAAAATAGTTAGACTAGGCTGTCTGCCCTCAGAATGACACTGCACAGATGATGTCCCCAGTGTGTCACTCCTGGAGCACAAGATGGCCATCTGCCCCTTAAAGGCTGGTGGAGACACTCCCCACACCCCATAATGCTGTCAGGGGAAGTCATGTGAAGAGGGACTTTCCATCTGAGCTAGGCCAGGCCATGTGGTGGGGATTTCTGTTGATTGTCTGGCAGGTGTCTGTAGTAAGTTGCTCATGCAAGGCTTCTGGAGAATTGGGGGAATATCATAGATGCTTTTTGTGTCTTCACAAGCAGGTGTGCAACTTCTGAGGCGTCCAAGAAGGAATGAACTAAACAGTCCCAGAATGGGGCCCAGAAATACCTAGTTCCTGTCATCTCATAGTCTATCTCCTTACCCAAAAGCAAGGGGTGGTTGAGGGGATCTATAGGGGCTGGGACTGCTATACCCCAGCAGGTCTCCAAGGATCCACACCTCTGTTCCTGCACCTTGTGACTTTTTGGGTGGTCACTGAAGTTTTATGCCATAGTCGGAGATACTCTTTGGGGTTGACCAGTTCCTTCTGCTTTGAGTGGCGCCCCAGACATGGTTTTGGCAGCGTGTCCCAAGACCGTCAGGATCGAGCAGAGAAGCCCCGGCAGGTGAGCCAGAAGCAGGCAGCTTTTCTAGCATAGTGTATAAATGTCTGGTCCACAAACAAGCCCTGGATGTTTGCAGCCCCATCTGAGCTTGAGTAGACCCCGCAGTGGGGCCAAACCTTAGCTCTGGCTGTGGGAACAGCATCTACCCCATCCTGCCCCGACATTGGAGCACCTAGTCTCCATTTCTCCCAGGAATTTTCACGAAAGCAGATACTAAGTGGAAAACACCCCACATGCCTTTGAGGGGAATTCCCAGACTCTTCTGATGGGCAGGCTCGTTTGAACTCTTTCTCCTACCAAACAATTCTGTAGCTTTTTACTATCACACGGTGATGTGATACCCAGTGTGGGGAATGGAAAGGCAGGTGTGAGCTCACCTTCTGGGACAGTCAGCAAGGATTCAGGGAGTTGCGGCGCTTGCGCTTCTGGCCGGGCTGCCGCCAGGTGGCAGCCGTGCACCGCGATGCCTGTGATCTGCTGCCCAGGATCCTGTCTGTGGGGACAGCCCCAACCCTGAGCCCTGCTCCACCTAATTTCACCGAATCTTCCCAACCCATAGCGTTGACATGATTTACCTATTTTACAGATGTGAAAAGTTGGGCTCAGGAAGGCAGGCTGTTACCCCAAGGAGTCACAGGATTTGAGGACCAGAAAGCCCAAATGAGGGGTCCTCTATGCTAGAGGGTCCCCACCACTCCCATGATGCAGGCAGGCCTAAGGCATGAGGTTGGAGTTCTAAGGTCTCTCTGTCCCTGAGGCTCCTGGCACTTTCCCTTGGGAGCTGAGGATACTCTGAGTTGCATCCTTGGTCCAATGTGGTCACCACAGCTTTCTGTCTGGCCATCCTTTACAATGCCTTCTGGGAGCAAGCCAGAAAGCTTGGAGTTTTGGCTGGAGGCGCCTTGGGGATGGGGGAGGGTGGAGGGTGGAGGGTGGAGGGTGGAGGGTGGAGGGTCAGCAGCCAGAGAGAAGGGGCCTGTTTCCTGACTCCCTGACCCGGGCTGTCTCTGTGGAGGTCCCAAACCCAGGAAGGTCATCTAGGGCGAAATTCCAGCTTGAACCCCCTGAGCAATGACTTCAGTTTTCTTGATAAGGCTGAAAAAGGGACACTGAGTGTCCACCCCACACCCCTTCTCTGTCAGCACCTCGGCTCTAGCGAGGCCTCTGTAGTAGACAGCCTGACGGGGAGAAGAGACAAAGATAGACTGGGGACAGATAAGGACAGAGACAGCCAGGGACAGATGGAACATAGAGGTGAAGATGGGGCAGCTGCCTGTGGGGAACCCCAGAGGTCAGCACCCGGCCCCTGTCTCAGCTTGCTAAAAGCTGGTTGATTGTCAGGGTTGCAACAGAGAGACTTGAGGTGTGTAGCAGGAACATTGGCTGCGTGGCCAGCTTGAAGGACACAACTCTAATGCCTGGGCCTGGGTCCCAGTGTGTGTGACTCTTGAGGCTGGTGTTCCCATGTAGGTTCTGGGAAGCATCAGCAAAGAGGTCGAGGGGGCTCTGCCAGCAAAGAGTGAGGTGAGAGAGAATCCATAGCCACTACTGTTGAATGAGAACTGCTACCAATTTCTGGCCTTCCAAGGTCACCTGGCCTCACAGTGATCCAGGCACACTCTGTGAGAGAATATTTGCACACAACACTCTCTATTTGGCTTGGCAAGTTGGTGGAAGTTGAAAAGACACAGCTGGCCTGTGGTCTCTGGGGTCACCATGTGCAGTTGAGTCACAACCCCCAGGGAACAAGAGCCTGTACTCAGGGCTGTGCCCACAGACACATCCACGCAGGTACCCAGATGCCTTGTGCAGCTGAGTCATTGTCACTCCTTGGGGAGCACGTGCTGGCTCGCATGTGTACACAGGTACATAGAGACAGGGTGCACCTGACTGTGAGTCACTGGTTCCAGCTAACTCTGAGGGAGGGCACCAAGAGTCTGTTCTGTGATCCTTGTTTTAAAAGCAAATATTCACATGCCTACATATGGATGTATGTATGCCTAAAGTACAGCTCAAGGTACCAGCTTCTTTGTACAGGGGGTGATGATGGTGGTGGTGTCAAAAATACTTGTTGAATGAACAGACAAATGAAGAGACGGTGACAATCCCCCCTGCTTGGTAAAATTGGTCAGGGCAGCTCCTCAGGGTGGGTCCAATGCTCTGTGTCTGCAGGGAGTTGTCTTGCTCCAAATATAGCCTTCATGGGTGGGCAGGGAGCCAGGGATGCTTCCCAGGCAGTGACTTCACTGGGCCCAAGGCCCAGCCTCTGTGGACTTGGGGAAAATGAACAGAGGCCCAGCTTCCCGTAGGCAGGCTTGAACTGCGGGACTGGAGCTGTCAATGCCAGTAACTTGGCACCTGGAACTGTGGGACAGGGGTGATTCAGATAGGTATGGAGAGCTTCTGGGCTGGCACTCCTTGGGGGAAGGCAGGGGCCTGCCTGCTGATTGCATAACCCAGACCCCCTGCCGGGCTGTCCGTCATCTGACAGGGACAGCCCTCTGGCCTGGGCTTGCTCCCAGGGCCACTCCTTCGTTTCTGGAATCTTTCCTTTTTTATTATTTCTGAGATTATAATGTAATTACATCATTTCCCCTTCTCCTCCTTCCTCCCTGCAAATGCTCCCAATAATCCCTTGTTCTCTTTCAATTCATGGCTTCCGTTTTCTCCCATTGATACACACATATATATGTGTGCGTGTGCGTGTATGTGTGTGTGTGTGCGTGTGCGTGTGTGTAATATGTTTTTCTGAATCCAACCTGCTCAGTCTGTATAATGTTTCCTGTGTGTATGTTTCCCAGCCTGACCATTTGGCATTAGATAATCAACGGGTATTGCTTTTCCTTGAGGAAGACCTTAGCACTCCTTAGTTGCCTGTAGTTCTTTATGGAGGGTTTTGGGGCCTTGTGGGCTTCCCCCATCCACTTCAAACATCTATGGTTGATGTCCTCACTCAGGTTATGTTCAGGCAGCCATGTTGGTGAGACTTCTGACATGACTAGGAGATAGGACCTCACAGCAAACTCCCTGATCCTCTGGCTCCTGCAATCTTTCTGTTCTCTGAGCCTTAGGTGTGGCATCTTTTGAAGCTGTACCCACTGAGACT